>JAAXOA010000986.1:0-18094 GCA_036561885.1 Salina celebensis
TTTGAACCACTAATAGCAAGTCAGTGAGCCTTATCCACGAATTAAACCCACAATGATAACATTTCCGAAGGATAAATAAAGCCTTCGAACTCAATTTAGCATATCTAATCATATTTTTTTTCCTTTTTGATTGTATTTTTAATCAGTTCCTTTTTCAAGCGTTTCTTTCATTGTGTGTACTTTCTGTTTCAGTAACTTCAATTTCTATTGATGATTCCATACGTCCAGCATTTAAACCAAAAGCTCTCTTTCCCTTTCCATGCATCTTAAAGAAGGTAAACTGTGTCATTGCATTGATGTAAAGAAATCTGTGGACAATACAATATAGTTTTGGTCGTTAATCAGTAAGTATTTATTTTAAAACATATTACATGGGTTTATTAATAAAAGTTGTATGATCAATGGGTATGGTGGAAACTGGCTAGGATGTAACAAAGCTGAAACAGAAAGGGGTTTGAATTGTTTGCACTGATATTTGCTTCAGGTTTCCTTTCGTTGAACATCTTCAGTTGGGCTGCTCAAGTTTTAATATTATTAACGGGTTGATAATGATATCTTTTTTAATGAACAAATAGATACAACAAGCCTCAAAGAAAGGTTCAGTGAGTAAATTGAATGAAACAGGACTCTGTCTGACTAGCTTATTGTTATTATGTTATGGTTGTGTGTAGAGCGAAATTCAATAGAGTGAAAAAATCAAACATTTAATACAACTTTATAATGATAATCGTCATCGTCGTTTCCTAACTGATCTAAGATGCCGATTTTTTTCTTAACGGACGTAGAAGGCTGATGGGGGTATGTTAGTATGCGCGATGTAGTAGGTGCCACCAGAACATCCCATCATCAGCCTCTTTTCTTTGACAGGACTGACAGGTAGGCAGAACAAGGGAAAACAAAAACACTGGCCTGTCAGCTACTGTAGCTTTACACTTTCAGTTTTTTGTTTCATTTTTTAAATATATCTATGGAACCCTATAAAAACATTACAGTTGGTCTATATAGCATCTTCTACTACCTCGAATGAAAGCAGACAACTTGTATTTGTTTAAGATTATTCATTCATCAAGACGTTTAGGGATGTGAACAAGAGAAGCGTCACAACGAAGCATCTTCTTCGTCCTCGGATATAAATCAATTTGCCGTGATGCTTTATAATTCTTATGCCTTATAAATGAAGTACATCCACGTGTAATTCCTCCTCAGCTAATTGTAGTTTTTGAATGTTTAAGTGGTAATCCGGTATCAGATAACAAATCGTCTCGTCAGTCAAACAGGCAACAAAAAGTGATAGGTACTAGTAGGAAGGAAGGTGAACTGGCTTTGGATGTTTTAGAAAAAATAAGTCATCTCAATCTGTTCTCTTGGAGCTCACGTCATATGTCGTTCTGAAGTCGTGATGAAGAAGATACGCCTTTTTTTACTTCTCATAAGCAATTACAGGAGCACATCAACTTTGACCATGTCAAAATAGGTAGACTTTGTATTGGGAATGCGCAATTATCAGATATGCATTTGATTAAATGAAAATGTTCTCACAACATGAGTTATATTTCAAGGCTGTAAAAATGTTAATCAAGGAATTGGAAGCATTCAGATATTACACACGCTTATTTTGTGACGATAATATACAATGAATATTTAATGCATTTGTTTTACGTGTGCGTGATCAGGCGCGACAACAGTCAATTTATCATGAGCAAAAACCAATTACTCAAAACACAGGAGTTGGTTCATGAGGGCATTGTTGGACAATGAGATTGAATTTCATAATAAAAATGCAAGAAACAACACAAACGGGACACTTTATGTAAACTCTCATTGGGAGACTGAGACTATTCTGTGACAGCAAAGGAAAGGAGGATGGCAGAAAAGACGGAAACAAATTTGTTTCAATAAAGTCGAGAAATTGGAAGTAAACGCAACTGTTGCTCTAACAGTCTTTCTCACGTACACCCACTCCATTTCCAGCAACCAGTCCGAGTAGAACGACAAATGTTTTTCATGTAACATGAGACTGGTAAGAGGTCGCGTTTGTTTGGATCTGATGATCTTTCGCGAAGACACACTTGAGACAAGAGTACAATTTGGCTTTGTTCTTAATTGTTTTTATCTCGTATAATTTCATCGGACATTAAAGAGGAACTAATCGCTTAAGGAGCTTACACGGCTCCGGGATTTCTTTATACTAAATGCTACTCCAACCTTCGTTTGTCTGCCACTCTTCCGTCCTTTCTCCGAGAAAATCATTTCTTACCACTAAACTCATCATCATCGTGTCTAGGTCTACAAAAGCTATCATTATTATCGCAAAATAGAGAAACCCACAACGACACTATCTATCCAACTCTCATGACTGTTGTTCCCCAATTCATTACACTTGCTCTCGTCTTGTTTCCCCCAATGTATTTAGAAGTGACACAGGTACGAACAGACAATTTATTCTTAACCGTTACTCTTATTAGTAGAAAGCCATCTTTTCATAAAAATCGTCGGAAAATAGAAGTTAGTTCCATCCAGTATTCGAAACTTGCATGTTATTGCACAATGAGATCATAATTCTATTAATAGTGAAAATCACGTAAAATGCTTCTCCAAACTTGATGGGTACCAAATCCCAAATGAGAAGATCCGCTTCTGTACTCTCCAATTTTTTTCAAACATATTGATATTGAAGATTATATCCTATTGTCCAACCACATCATTTTCACGTTTCTAAACACTATCATAACAAAAATGTCTGATTAATATAAAGATAAAGCAAAGACTCAGTCACTATAGTTATAAAAACAACATCAAAATGTTCTGATGTTGAATTAGATTTCTAAAAAGTAAAGGTTTGCTTGAAGAATCTACTGCAATCTCTAAACCGAACAGGAGACCAACCGACTGTAGCTACCCGCAGTGGTGCATACATACTGTGTGGTTCTAAATTATCATCATCCTCAGCGTCGTCATCAATAGCAGGCAAGAGACGAAGAAATCTATCGTTACCGTACAATGCCAATAATTCTCCTCAACTTTTTTTCCCCAATCCTTCCATTTCATTTCTTCAATCCAATCCCCATTTCACATTTACGCTTGCCTGCTTTAGTTACGTTTTTTACTCTCAAACAAACCCATATAAACTGTGTGCATACGACCAATTTTCTTATAAAACTAAGACCACGTCATATCCAACCGTATAGAAGAAAAACCATGTTTTTGCTCTTCCTAAAAAAATCCACTAAATTCTCTGGATCTGACTATCAGGTTGTAAAAATACATAATGTCCTTTTTTGCTTAAACTCGCACTCGCTCTCTGACGAACAAGTAAAATAAACGCGAGTGTGTGTATTTAACTTGCGGAGTACGTTGTTCTTTACTACTCCATGATCATTTTAGTCAGTGCTGTTCCTGTAAAAAAATACTTCACAGAAAAAAAATACTCCCTCAAGTCAAGTTGCTTGGACAAAACCAACCTCATCGTTTTTTATTTTAGTTGAAGCAAAAATAAAGCGATGCGATCTGCTCCCTTTTTTTCTCTTCTTTCAAATGAGTACTTACTTATATACATACATTTCCTATTTTTCCCCTCTTGATTTTATTCGCCTCCAATTGCACACTCTGTCACGGCTAGCTTTCGCTGTAGATATTGCCCCTGTTGTTGAATTTTATTGAACTGGGATGCATGGAAATATATGGTTTCATATATATATTTAAAACAGATTCCCGAACACATATAACTCTTGTTGGACTTTATATAAAAAAATAAAACAATAATAATAATAAGCACACATTCATTTCTACTATATAAACGGCTTCTGTAATAAGAAGAATCTCATCTCATTCCTGTGAAAAAAATTATACTCCGACCCGGGTATTAGTGGACCCAAGTCAGACACTAGGGATAAAAAAATCCCTCAGCTCCCTAATTTCGTTTTTTATCATTTTCTCTTTTCCTCTTTTCAGTTGCCGGGGATCTAAGTCCAAGTTGTTGTTGTCGTTGTATTGGTGATGTACATTTATCTGTTGGTGGCGTGTGTGGAATTGCTATGATTCAGAATAAAAAAGTGGATTCATTCAACCCCTTAAAATAACTTGGAATTGACTCTGTCTTCGGATTTTTTTCGGGTCCCTCTCATTCTCTAATTTCTCATTCCAACGTGTGTATATAAGTGTGTAAAAAAGTAGTCTGCATGTTTTGCTGATTTCATAATATACTATGGTTATACCTTATACCGAAAATAAACGAAGTTTTTTTATAACATTCACCTCTATTAAACGCAATCAGCATCGCCTGACACTTATCATCATCTTCGCGGAAACTGAGCTGAATTTAAAACCTGAGACACTGCAGGAGTCTGCGACGATGGCTCAAAGAGAACAATGCCGCATAGATAGTGCCATGCCAAAAAGGCATTTAAAATTCAATATGGTTCATTCGAAAATGACAAAAAAAATTTACATTTGTACTTGAATGCACAGAAGAAAATTATGTGTAATACAATGTAGCTAATAATAAATTAAAGTGCTTGCTAGCTCAACTTTGCCGAGGACTTGTATGAAAACGCAATGGTTAAGAAAACATTCTTGTGCAAAAAGATATACTGCCGACAAAAAAACTCATTCCTTTCAACAATGGTCACAATAATAACCTTTGCGACAAAATAACAAAAGTAGCAAACATTTCATTGAGAAAATCTTAGTAAAAAGTGTTCCGAGTTACTAGAGCCATTTGTAAATGTTAGATTTCAACAGAAGACTTAAAAGGGCAGTTAAAGAATACACAAGATGAGCATCACATCATCGTTGTTGTCTCGAAATGGTTGATACCAACCTGAGATCTCCAGCAGAGAGAGTAATTACCCATGAATCATCTCCACATCCGCCCCATGTACTCCTATCTCCTACCTATTAACCATGCATTCATTTTATGGCTAACGACTCGCATGTGTGTGTGCAAAACGGTGTCCTTTTTTTAAACCAATCTTTGTTCCTTTTTAAATGCTACTTTACTAGTTACTACCGCCACCACCACCATAATTCCTTTTATACTCATCCATTTCTTTTAATGGTTGAAATTTTTCATTCCTGTCTTATCTTTCGTACGCAATTAGATTCATTTATAATATGAACAATTTCATTTTTATGCTTTAATGCTACGAATTTGTAATAAACGTGTACAAAATCACCTTTGATATGTCCTCATCCTATTATATTTCATATTTTTTCACACTTCAACTTTTTTTTTTATTGTCTTGTATGGCCAACAGGGAAGCGACACCTAATCACTAAAAAAAAGGTCTATCGTTTTGAATTTGAAGAAATTACTCTACGTTCATTCTAAAAATACCTCCCAAACGATAATTTCCACTCAAAAACAGTTTAGTTTCACAGTGGCTGTTTTAAGTAAACTCATTATAATGCTACGAATTTGTAATAAACGTGTACAAAATCACCTTTGATATGTCCTCATCCTATTATATTTCATATTTTTTTTTCACACTTCAACTTTTTTTTATTGTCTTGTATGGCCAACAGAGAAGCGACACCTAATCACTATAAAAAAGTGTATAGTTTTGAATTTGAAGAAATTACTCTACGTTCATTCTAAAAATACCTCCCAAACGATAATTTCCACTCAAAAACAGTTTAGTTTCACAGTGGCTGTTTTAAGTAAACTCATTCATTTTTGTTAAACTCGTCACATTTATAATCGTTATCACAGTTAAACAACACACTTGTGTATGAGAGAGAAGTGTTTTCAGTCATTGACTTAAAAGACGCAATTCACACACAAAAAATCCTCATCAAAATAATCATCCATAATTTCCTCTTTTATTTTCGAGTCCTCCCTTTCCTTATTTTTCTATAAAAAGATGAATTTCTCAAGAAAATAAAAGACCTTCTTTCTATTGTCATTATTCTTTTTTTTTCGTATTTTGTTCAATGTACATGTGTGTTTGAAAAATTAACTAGTTTCAAGAAAAAAAGAGACGAAGCACAAAGTGACGAGACGGACACGAACAAGTAGACGAAAAATTCACAGTAGCGGTACGAAATAAATAAACAATCAGTCTGTCTCCTTTCTTTCTTCACACTCATTCATCAGAATTTTTAAGCGTATGCATTATTATTGTTCATAAGCTGCCATATGCACATTTTATTCCTGTCAAGGAAAATTCCAAAAATTACTCTTCTTTTATTCTCTTCCTTTGAGTCTTTGTGCTTAGTGTTGCTGATATGAAAATGCTGATGATAAATAAAAGCAAGCTCATTGTTGATGTCCACTAATAATCATTAGAACGATTCATATTATTCGAAAAACAACAATGTGATTCCCATAACGTACAGGTTTAATTTTTTAATGGGTTCTCCGAGCTTTTTATACATTTTCAGGTTATTTTCTTCATTTTCATTATTCTTCTGGTCCTTCTTCGAAAGAATAAAAAAAATCTTTAACGCGTTATTATTCTTTTTTTCAATGAATTGAGCGAGAAATCACGACTGATTATTTTTTTTGAGTTAACCTGCAAAAAAATCGTAACTGGTCTGGTGATTATTATTATTGTGTAGTATATTTTTAGTTTTACTATTTTTACTCTGGGATTTTATAAAGAAAAACCCTATGCCCGCACATATGCCACAGTGAAGTTATGATCTAAATTGTCATGATTATTTTTTTCCAATGAGGATAATAATGATTGCTTTAGCAGGTTGCAACATGGCATCAACAACTTGGGAGGTGTTGCGTTACATATGCCATGCCATTTTTATTCCTTGATATGTTTAAACACTTTTCTCTTTGAATTAAACAGAACATATTTTTGACTACAAATACACTCATTTTTACTATTTCGTCATGCTTAACGTGTTCCACCTAAAAATATAAATAAGCTGTGTATGGAGAACGAATAACATGAATAGAAGGAAGGAAACAACAGAATTAGTAACATTATTTTTCTCTTCCCATTCATAACAACATTCAACAGTTAAAAACTATCATTTTGATATTACTCCGTGTTATGTATAGTTGCACAACATAGACGTGTTTTTCTTTAAATTGTGTATGCATAATAGATAATGTCGTTGCTGGGTATTATGTGTTAAAACATTTTTTATTCGATGGTGCATTTTTTGTCTGAAGAGCTATTTACATTTTTACGCTATTAACATTAGCAATACTCATCAAAACTGTATGGAAGTAACAACTTAACGTAATGACCAGTGGATGTTGCACACATTACACCTTTATGACGATGAGGACCATCCGTCCGCGTCTGTTTGAGGCTTAACGAACCACGTACTATAAATTTTATTAAAAAATGTTTGCTGTTTAAGATACCAAGTGAGCCCCTTCGTGCTACCGTGTTTTTTACAACCACCACCAACCACGACTGGATCGAGAGGAGAGAGGATTAGCTCATTACGTTAATACTATTTACACCTTTACCAAAATATGAAATAATGGGTTGTGTTGTTGCATCGTGGAATTAAACATTCTATTCTTTTTTCACTCATTTTCCCATTAAACCCATGTAAATCACGTTAATTACTGGTTTTACTGGTGAACTCATGGCTTTTATTGCTGTAAATTTGAATTAATGGCTAATCGTCGTGTTCCTTTTGACCATTGCCACACACCAACAACCAAATGCTACCATCGCTTTTTCCATTCTTTTTGCTGTTTGCTTCAGCCTTAATTTCGTTGCCAACCTGGAGTTTTATAAACTGCCCAAAACACAGCCAAAACTAAGCACATTAGCACGGAAAAGAATACCATAAAGAGTCTCCATAACAATGTTTGATGACCAGTTTACCAGGAGGAGCAAAAAAAAGTTTAATTAATTTCTAATTTTTCTTCCCTTCGTTGTCATGTTGTCCATTAAACAGAACAAAAGCTGTACGGTCATTTTTCTTCATTAAAACCATATTTTTTTGGGGGAAAACCAGCAAAAATGAAAACCGTTCTTTTGATAATGCAAGAGAGGACAGCAGTTGTTCCTGATTGTGTTGCTTCATGAAGAAATGACACGATATTTCACAATAACCACTACGGCTAATATTGAAAGTATTCGTCTGGTTATTGGCTTTGCGTTAATTTTTCATGAAAATCGTAACAATAGAAAGTTTTTCATTAAACTAAATCATATTATATTCTTTCGGTTTAGTGTGACATCGTATTAGAATAAATGATTAGAAAAAAGTATCATTAAGAGCTAGGGCTGTGTACGGGAGGGTAAGTTCAAACAGTGCGAGGGTAGATTTTCCATGAATAAACGTGAAAATTTGTGGTATTTTGGAAGATACTGGTATAAACATGTATTCCCCGAAAATATTATGAGGAAGGTAAGGAAACAATTTTGGTTTGTTTGGTTTTTCAAAGCTGATTCTCAGTTCTTACCCAATCCACTAATTCGTTATGCACACAGTGCGTAAACTTTATGGATATCTCGTTGTGTGAGAAAGGTGAACAATGATGGGGTGGAAAACAGTTGGGAAAAGTAATCAGTATTAGCGGTTGGTTGACTGCAACATTGCCGTGTTCTAAGTTACATAATGATGAGATATGGGATCTGACCTATGACTCAAATGGATAGCAAGGTACACAGGCATGCAAGCACAATGCCAGTTGATTAATTGTTCTTCACTCTTTCTTGTTTCAATTTTTATAATTTACACACACATATACTACACTATTTGATGTGGACTAATTTTTCTAATATCCGTTAAAAGGATTTTTAATAGAATTTGACAGGGTTTTGAACGTTTGAAGTTCTACTGATAAACCTTCAATAATACAACTTACAACTCAAATATCTTTAGGCATAAAGCCCGCAAAATATTGTAAACATTAGTTATTAGTACATGTTGGTTATAATATTGTCACCTATGTCCCAAACAAGATGAAGCAGGTAGATCAGATCACCTTCAGCTAGCGCTCGGTAAGAAACTACGAATTTTACGTTGAGCAAAGTTATGAATTCGGGTGTGCTATTCCGCGGCAGCATCCGTGATTATTACTCACACAGCTTGGTTTAATATTAACTTGCTTATTAAAAATATCGTACTTCGGTATTGCACACAAAAACGCAAGGTTGAAAACCGTGGGAAAGATACACTAATAAAGCATCAAGTGTGAATTTTTCCCTTGTTCTCTTATTTTGCCTGATATTTCGTTCAGTTTCCCTTTCCTTCTGTTTTTCTGTTCACCAGCCATAACCAAAACTATAATAATATGTGTTCAGCTCTGGCAACCACTTCGTCCGAGAGATGTAACTTTGGATTTCAGTATTGTTCCCTTGTACAGTCTATCATCTACTGTAAAAATTGTCACTTCGAGAGTGTGTACCTAATACGGAATGGATAGGGACTCAAACCTCAAGAACTTTTACTATTAGCTCCTCCAAGAAGACTCATTTTCCGTGTACTCTAAAGCATACAAGTTTATAAGATTTTTCATTACCACTACGTGCTTTACTGATTTTATTGTCCTTTTTAAACTCAAAAACCTACCAAAAAATGCTAACTATTTTTAAGAACTCGTTTGTGGTTAAGGGTAAACTGTAATAAATAATAATTGTAATGGCGGTCTACATACATAGGATAATTACATTACCTACCCAGGTATGTCCCCTACCACTACTTGTCTGAGGTTTACTCATCTTGTAATTCTATTACCAATCTTGTATGTTATTACGTGCTGTACGTAATGGCTGGTAATTTCTAATTTCTTCCTTCCAACGACTGCTTCCTTTTATACTTCTCAGTCATTTCAAAAACTTACCTTTTTAGGAGGAAAATGATAATTTTTTTTCTCAACTTCTCATGAAGTTTTTTCACCGCTCCATATTGTGCAACAATGAGGTCTCATTTTCGTCATTCGCTACACTGCACTGCCTGGAAATTAAATATTTTCAGGTTGAAGAATTATGAATTAAATGTGAGAGTTTGTTTACTACATACACAAAATGAAGATATACGAGCTATACTGGCTCATATTTGCGAATAAGGTCTATGTACAGCTCATATCATAAACATAATTTTAATCTAAGTTTTTTATCGTAATGCATATTCTACTAATAACTCATTATTATCAGTATCTTCTTTAACTCGTGGAATTATACCTTGAAAAGTACTAATATGTTGCCCACCTCACATAAACTACATACTCATTAGTGTACCTGCTCTATGCACATTGGAGTATATTAATTTCTTCGAGAGAAATAGTTGTTGATGGAAAACGATACTGCGGGAAGTTGTTTCTGAGTTCAAAAGAGCACTTTCATAATAATTTTTGCTTGAGCTTGCCATTTGCATGTGATCAAGAAGATTACAAACTACAAATAGGCTATTAACCACATTATGTGTAGTTCTTCACCTTTCCCTTGCCGCAAGAGAATGTAAAAATTAGCATGTGCTTGCTTGAGTTACAATATATAATGAAAGGTAAGAGATCATTTTTGTTAAAACAGGATTTTTAATGCTTTCTGCATGTAATTTGTAATTGAAAAGACTGTGTATTAATGGTGTGAGTGTGAAGATAAATATATGGCTCATTACTTTTTTTAAAAGAAAACTTGTAACTGTAACGAACAACACCTTATCCTAGCCACCTGTAAACTAAAAGGTGCCAGGATAAAATTCTGGTTGTGCTCTCGTCATCATCATCAATATTCATACAAATATATTTTCATAGTTACTATTACAACTGCTGCGATATTTAGCAACAATACCTGAAAGCCGGTAAAGCAAGCAAAGAACAAATTCGACGTGGAGGAATTTATCAGCAATTACAATCGTGGTCAATGCTTTCTGTCTTTGTATCTTTTTTCAAGCGTACAATCGGTCATCCTCTCGTTCGTTATCCATTTTTATCATCATCAAAAGAAACATAATAAAATTCAAACTAACAAATCTTCTCATTTCTATAGGTTTGTAAAACAAAACCATATCTAGGGGAATGAAGAGAAGACGTGTCTTTTAGCCGTTTCTCTATCTTTCACTCGCTTAACTTTTTTTTTGTTCTGAGGAGCTAAATATTNTTTTTTTTTGTTCTGAGGAGCTAAATATTATATTCTATTGTTAATCAAAGAGGATTTTCAAACCTGTCTAGCAATTAAATAATATCTTGTTACATGATCGCTTTGCCCAAATGGAAATTTTTATGAGCTATTAAACATGAAATGAAGTAAAAGAGATAGAGAAAATGCATAAATTTTACTTTTTCTTGGCTTCTCTCTCCAGCAGAGTTGTATCATATAAAAAATGAGTCAATGCTGACGCTCAACTGCAAAGATGATCTTGTTGAAACTCAAGTAAGGGGTTGGAACCATCGACGTAGCGCTGATTCGGAGCAGACTCTTAGACATCTTCAAGGAGTATTTTTTGTTATATCGTTTTGTGTGTTCATTTTGTCTTTAATCACTGCCCTTTTGATTCGTAACATTTCATTAAACAATGAAAGAAAGACTTTTGTTAAATCCAAGCAAAGAATTTTAAGAGAGGAGATTTATATTAAGCGAAAAACATCAAATCAAACCATGAAAAGCAAACCTGATAATTAATGGGAGAGAATTTGCATTGACCATCTATTTAAATGTAAAGCTTGTTGTGACCCTTTACCTCATGTTTAGTCAATATGTAATAAGTTAATGAACCATTTATTTCGCCTTGAGTAAGTGGCAGTCGTTTATTTCTCCGTTGTATCTGTAAACAAGACGATGAGTGTACCAAACCCAAGACAAAACATGAAAATTGACAAGATGAAAAAAGAACAAAAGACATAGAGAAGAAGTTGTGCCATCTATCTCCATTTCTGCGTTTGTTACAAGGATGTAAAAAAAGTGCTCAGACGGCTAAAGGATTGCATTGACACCAAAAATGTAAAGCGAGCACATTAATTTTCTTTTTTATCTTGGCTGTTCATTTGCTAGGAAGCACCTACTGGGGTAAATAATGCGGACACCGTGAATGTGCGTCTTTCTCTGATTACATTCCTCATCCATTTCATCTAAATGAAACATATAAGCATGCCTAATCAGTGGCACTTGAATGCATGAGGTGCAGGTGATGTAAGTGTAAACTTTGTACTTTTCATTACTTTTCAACTTGGTTTTGGCAGGGTGGCCTTTTCCCATATTTAGAATCTTAAATAGTTGCACCACTTATCTCATGAGTAGTTATAAGCAAACTACGTAGAAAAGTTGTAAATACTGGCCTCGCCCCATCATCATGATCATCTGCTGCTGCACATGATGAAGCCAAAGAAAAAAATGGCCAGTAGCACGGAAAACTCATAAAAGTAATGGTCACACACGCACATATCTCCATTTACACACGTTGTATGTTAACTACATTCATTACTCTTCACAGGATTTTTTCATAATAATAAAAACAGATCGGTGAAATGATAAAGCCTTATTCGTTTCTCTCCAAAAATGCTATATTCGTTTTTCTACATAATTCACCTTTTTATTTTCCCGTAAGTATTTGGATTTGGTAAAAAAAAGTTGTATGTAGAAAAAAAATGCAAGCAAAGTTCATTCTTCGCAAGTAAGCAAAAATAGATTACATTCTTAAGGGAACAGGAGACAAGAGGCAAGATGAACTGGAACAGGGCCAGAAATAATAATGATAATTGGTTGCGAGTAAGGCGAGATAAAAGCAAAAGAATAAAGAGCCATATTGCCATTTTACGGGGAATCTTTGTTGTTTGGAAGGCCAGAAATAATAATGATAATTGGTTGCGAGTAAGGCGAGATAAAAGCAAAAGAATAAAGAGCCATATTGCCATTTTACGGGGAATCTTTGTTGTTTGGTTGTTGGCCAAATGCAACAATATTATGCAAATATGCTCATTACTTAAATAAAAAGAAGAGACAGAGATACATTGTTATGTCCATGAAAATCAAGAAAAAAGAGGAGTTGAATTTCCTAGCTCCTGGTGGCGGTGTTGGTGCTAGGTTGAGTCGTTGCTTCTGGGTGCCCGTATGTAACAAAACCAAAAAAATATACAAGCTTCATCTCAACATGGTAATATCTATACATCCCTAATGATGCAAACAAGTGCCTTCATCTTCTTGTGAGGTGCTGGTAAATAGATATGCGCAAGGAATATCTTCTGAAGAGCTTATGGGGTGTCTTTTTTTCTTCTTTTCCTTTGCTCACAATGCTCTTAGACAAGTTGTGCGATTCACTATCCACTCTGGAAAAAATGCATATTACACAAGAATTAAAAAAGAACGCTTATAGGAAGACTTGCAGGTAGGTAGATAGATAGATGACAGCTATTCAATATAACATTTCACATGTGAGTGTCAAAGAAGATGAATGGAGAGATTAGTACGTGTTAATGGCCAGCCCAGGAGGAAAATCCATACACATACAGTGTAAGAGTCAAAGCTGCTCACTTTGGTGAATAATTTAAAATATAAGCACCTTGGAGGCGTATATATTGAAATCAAGTTTGCTCTGAAAAATTAATCAAAATGAGAGAAACCTGAATCCTGTAGAGATAAGAAGACATAAAAGTTGAAGCAATTGCAATGCTAAAAAGTTTTTTTTCTCCATGCTTTAAAAATCCATTGGGTCTAATGCTCTGCTGCTTAATCTTATGTCCTTAAAAGTAGCAAATCCTAAATTTCAACATAGTTTCTCTGTTGTTGATTAAAAAATTCATTGAACACGTTGAACAAGAAAAATAACAAGAAGTTATTTTCCTTAAAGTGTCACAAGATGCAATTGTTGTCACGTCATGATGACAGAAAATCTGTGACAAGTGTCTTGTAAGTTTATTCATAAAAATTTATTTTGCAGGATCAATAATGTGGGTGTGCACGTCAAAACCTTCGATGACCTTCAGTCGTTCATTGATTTTGAACTAAATTCCAGATTTTTATCGCAAACACAATCAAGCTCAACTTAGAAAAGAATTCTTTCAAGCGTATGCATCATTACGAGCTCATGATTTAAATGTATACGCGTCTATATAAAGCTTATTAACATTTTGATTAGTATATAGTCAATTTTGAAATGGGAAAAGCATTCTTAAATTACTCCACGTTCATTTAAACTCGTAATGACAAACTACAAAATTCTTAATAATCAAAACAGTCCTGCAAAGTATTTCGCGTTCATTTGCAAAAACTACCTAAATGACTGATGACGACGTTTTCGTTGACAGCTGGACGGTTTATTCGTTCAGAGTGTCTATGTAAAGGTCGTTAAACCTGCCTATTGTGCTTTAAAAAAGCATTATCATCTTTAGTCAGCATCATCAGCAGAGTCATGATTATCTCAAGTCCAAAATGAAACACATAATAAAAGGAATTGCAAAAATGAGAGCTCGCTGTTGAAAAGCGTTCCTTTTGTTAGTTCAAGTTCAATAGGTTCATATGTGCTACCATGAGCATACCAGAGACAAGATTTTCGAAAGAACCATCACGAAAAGAGTCCGCCATGTTCAAAAGCTAATCAACATTGTCGTTCGTTATTATCATTATAAATAAAGACGCTACAATGAAAAGAGTCTGCATCATCAAGACGAAAAAAAAACGCATAAAACCGCAATGACCGTTATCATCCAAAAATTTAGTAGATGTATCCTTCATGAAAAATAATTACTTTATTTTTGCAGGATTTTATTAAATTCGACAAATAGCACGGTTTTATTATAGTCCTCCCAAAGCACACAGGGTGACGCATTAGAGGTCGAAACGACTTACTATTTTTATACAGTTTGAAGCTCACGGCGTTTTTTTACGTCTTTGATGCAAAAATTTTTGCAATGATCTTTGAATGTATTAGATGATAATACACAGTATACTAGTTTTTAAAAGTTTCCTATTGTTTTCTGAGCTGATGGGTTGAGGTTTCCTGACTTATTCTTTAATTTATTGATCACAACTTCAATAATTGCCGCTACATCACCTTGAAAATAATAGTGGAGCAGATAATAAACATCTTTTTTTTACCTATCGCATAACTAATTTATGTGGCCAGACATTGTAGCAACCGAGCTATATGATATTCTCTTCTGTGCATTTATTTTAGCATCTTACTCCTCATCAAATTACCCTCGAACCATTGCCACAAAAAATTATAATCATGATTGCCAGTAAGACTGTGATCGTCATCATGATAATCACGACGAAAAAAAAACCAAACCATGGATTATAATTGTATGGTTCCCTCTCGAGATTTTGAGTAGTTTTCAAAGGTTTTTTACACAGATTTATGTGCGATTCGTGCTGAAAACTGAAGGATATGTATTAACTGCTTCGTATAATTCCTCAGGTGCATAATATATTAGCAAGTGCAGCACATATTTGAAAGATGAAGAATCTTTGGTAATGAATATGTTTCTTGTCGACGAAATATATGCAGCGATTATGTTACCTACTACACATCCAACATTATATATTGTGATTAGACTGCTATGTGTTTCGGTTTTTTGGTTCGTGTGTGAATAAAGTGATTCCGTTAATGAGACTTCATTACCTATTTCGCCCGTCTTCTCGAGTAATTTTCATTTTCTCTCACTAATACTCATGAAAGAAAATGTTACATCATCAGCAGAAAGTTATTAGAACGTTGTCTTATTACATACCACGGTTAGATGTATGATGTGCGAAATAAATATGAAAAACTAACTTTTATTTATGAATTATGGTTTAATGCATTCTGGATGGCAGGAAGAAGAGAATAAGCTGATGATTATGAGGGAGCAGCATAAAAAGATAAGGGAAAGAGAAAATAAGTTGATGTCGTGACTTGAGCTTCAGACTTTAGGGTTGATGTATTCATTCCTTTGCTGGATCTTGGTTAGCACTTTTGTATTTCACAAGAGTTTGGTTTATGAAGAAAATGTAAGCACGAGCGTATTATTCGGTAGAGTCTAACGAAAAGTATTATTATCATAAGACATGGACGCTACCTGTGAATATTTCATTCTAACCATACGTTAAAACCTGCGATTGGAGCGTTAAGTACAATTATTCCATATTTCGTAGGTTTTGTCGGCAAGAAATTATTGCCTGGTTCTTTAATCGAGATATGTTTGACATCTTCATGAAACTAATTTCAGGAAAACACAGAGAACGCAATATGTAAAAGTATGCAAATTCCGCATGGAATAAAACTTTTTTTTTTTGCTGAGAATCACTGAATTTACGTAAACCCAGCAAACATGCAAGGTTTTTGTTTGACATTGAGCGTCATTTATGATAAATATCCAACAATATATTTTTACTAAAGAGGCAAAATTATCGACACTAATTATGGTTTTACCTTGGAATCCAATATGACGAAACAAGCTCGCAAGTCCACACGAATAAATTATCGTTTTTGTGTGGTAAATGTCTATAAAGACATAAATTAAATCTAAATACCTTCTCGGCGAGTCCGACTATTTAGCATGGATTTCGTGCTAATGTTTGTAATGAAGATAGCATGTGGAAATGATGAAATGATAATGTTTTTCATGGGCTCACTCTTGTCTTGATACATATAACGAAAAGCAAAGTTCTCACATTCACTTTGGAACATAATGACACCCTAGCTGGGCATGATTTTCCTTGTGGAAGTCAATTAAATAAGTACCAATTTACGTACTGTTTAAAACGCAAAGTTTACGAAATTATCTGACGCTCATATTTCACCATCACGAAGCTGCCATTACTATCAATGCATATTAGGCGGGCAGTTACCTTTAATTTGCTCATTTAACAAAGGAAGCAGAAAATCCACAATACGCAAGTGCTTACTCACTAATAATGTAACAATTTGAAAAATTCCCATCCCATTACAAGTTCGCAAGAACTGTAGACATGTTAAAGAGGGTTAATTAGAGTGATAATAAGTGGAATACTGTATAAAAGACTAACATCCCCTTAAGTCTATCTAGGTTTTAATCTGCTCAGAGAGCATTTTACTGAATAAAGTTCATCAACTTCGTGTACTTTCTTATCCGAAAATAAATTCATTTAGTTTTAGTACCACTCCGAGCTGAAAGTAAAACATTAATTTTATAATGAGCCACCATAGGCTTCTTGCTAAACACTGCTTGTTAGACTTTTTTAGCATCTGGCTCCAACTGTTCAGTCTCTCGTTGGTTCATGGTTTCTCGACTGGCGTGGGTACAGCCTTAAAATCTCTCGAAAAGTAAATGACTGGAAAAGGAAGTCAATTAACAGACGAAACGGCAGACATGGGGCAGAGCTCAATAATTTGGACTAATGTGCTCTGTGGCCAAATTGCGTTGAGTGAGTTGTAAGAAACTTCGTAGAAAGAAATTATATTACTGCATAAAACGTATTAAACGAAGTTGGTCCTGTTGGATATCTAGTCCTCATTAAAACTACCTACCTCCTTCACGATAAAAAAAACACTCATTATGATTACTTTGTACAAGACGATGGTGGGGGTAGTCATTATCATTATAAAACTTCGTACAACTACATAAAATAGCAGCTCTTTTGGCTTTTGTTTGTTAGCAAGCAAACCGATTGGACGTTGTTGATTAAGAGACAACGTACAAAATTTCGTACATATTCTGATGCCATAAGGACGGCAAATGCTTATGCTTGCAACTGAAAAAACAAGAAGACGAACGGAGGAGTAATAACGAAGCTCATCCGCGAATCATCATTATCAAGCTCATCTTCATTATTAGTGAATTCTTATAGTCTTTGTTAATGAGTCGCCAATGTAAAGACTGGGAGAAAACCAGCTACGCATTTGCAGTAGGAGCAGCGCTGTTTTTTATGTACTAAGTTCGCCAACACGAGAAGAGTTGATGAGTTTGTTGTGTGGTGTAGGTAAATGATGATGAGTCGGAGCTTCTACTGATGGAGCTTTATGAGAAGTCCAGCCTTTTGGTTTCTGCATGCGCAATCCGAAACCAACCCATTAGCACCATAGTCAGCCAGCCAGCATCAAGCAAGCAAGCGAAAAAATGAAACAAAAACCTGGTGCGCTGGTAAAACCGACCGTTTCATATTGCTTTCTAGTTTATACACACACCTTGCTATTAACACGCTACAAACGATCATTCTGTACAGCAGGTTTTTAAAGAAGACTTGTAGCTAATATATTGGCATTTCACGGTATT
>JAAXOA010000987.1:0-18090 GCA_036561885.1 Salina celebensis
TCCAACCTCTGTCATTACACCGAAAAGTTGATGACTCACGCCCAATTTTTAATTGCATGCACCTGTTTCTTTGTTTTAATCATGGAAATTTATTTGCATCTGCCTCATTTTTTATTATGAAATCTCCCATTAAATTTGATGAACCCCGGAGCAAATTTACGTTAAAACAAGAAACGTTTCTAGAAAAGAAATTCGCTTTCTTTACATGCTGCTCTCTTGCAAAATTGTTACTTTTGTACTTTTTTTTTCAAATAAAACGGCTCGTTTAGAACAATAAACAAGGCGTGTATGTACCTCGGTTTCTCTTTTTTTATATCTGTGGTTCTCCAGCATCCCTGCCTTGTCTAATGACTACTGTGAGTCTGCAGTAGCCATAAAAAGTTGTTTGTAGTCCCAGACGACCAATAACACTATTTTTTTTCGTGCTACAACCACTACTACAAAATATATTATCCAGTATTCCAGAGTTTTTTTTCTTCTCATCTACGAACTCAAATGTCTGAGAGTTTTCTCCAGTGAAAGACCCGACATGGATGTAAATGTAGAGCTCATACAGACGAAAATGACGTGAGGAATGGAAATAATATTGACGGTGTACTTTCAAGCACGAAAAAGGAAAGACATAATATATGTACAACACATACAAGACACCAAAAACACCTTTTCAACCCAGTCAAGATATTTACGACGTCGAAGTAGTGTTTGAGACGGATGTAGCTACTCTTTTCATTATTATTTACAAATCAAAACAATTCATTAATCATTAAGTGACCGAATAAGGTGTGCACAGGTGTAAGTGCACGACTGGAGATTACTCCTTCGTCCACGCACATACTAATTTCTTTCGCACAGTTTGAGCAATTTTTCACGCGGATTTTGGCTTTAGGAAACAGCAGGGAGCGTCGTTTCGTTTCCAAGAAAATGTCACTATTAGGATAAAATCTTGGATTCACAAATGGGGAAGAACTTCCGTTAAAGTAATGGAAGGTTCGTGGACGGAGCAATTGAGAATGAACTTGTAAACGAAGCGTTCACCAAAGCGGTTGACGCTTTTGTTCAGTTTCCGTTGTGTGCAGTTAAACATAAGTGAAAGTGTTGCAAATGGCAGGATAAGAGGATTGAATTCTCGGGGGGTTCGGGAAGGATGACAGATTGTCTGTTCAACAAGTCGGTGGGCTGCTTGATGGTGTAAATAGGAAGAAAAACGGTAGAATTTGAGCAGATTAGTCAATTTAGACTAGGAGTTGTAGTTGACGTATCCTGGAAAATAGAAAAATCAAACATGGATATGGATAGGACATATCGAAGACAGTCTGTAGACATAGAGAAGAGGCTTGAAGGAGGTGGAGGCGGTGGAGGGGATGCACCGCTAACAAAGAGTGACCCCCAGCAAGATCCTCAAGCGTACGACATAGTTAAAGCGACACAGGTGAGTAATATAAAATGATAAAAAAAGTGCTATGATGTATTTTGGAAAAGTTTAGCTAATATTTGCGTATTGTCCATGAATATAGTTTGGCGTGTATAGTCGATGCTTGCAACTGTTAAATGACGGCTTCGACGTCAACCAGAGAGACAATGAGAACATAACGTTACTCCATTGGGCGGCGATCAACTGTCGCCGAGAAATAGTCAAACTGTATGTAGACCATGGCGCGATTGTAGATGCATTTGGAGGTGAGCTCAACTCGACACCGTTGCACTGGGCAACTCGACAGGGGCACTTAAGCATGGTGGTGCTTTTAATGAAACACGGGGCAGATCCGTCTCTTCGTGATGGAGAAGGATGTGCTACAATCCATTTAGCAGCTCAATTTGGCTACACCCCAATTGTAGCGTATCTCCTTGCGAAAGGAGTAAGTCCCGATGTCCAGGATAAAAATGGAATGACTCCACTCATGTGGTCCGCTTGTCGCGTGCAAAGTGCGGATCCAACAAGACTGCTTCTAACGTTTGGAGCTAACACTTCGATTCAAGACAGAATGAATAAGAACACAGCACTCCATTGGGCAATACAAATGAAAAACTCGACAGCCGTGTCCCTCCTTGTCCATCGTCATGCGAGTCTAGATATCCCCAATGCTACAGGGGAAACGCCTTATACAATGCTGAAGAAAGTGTCGAAAAACGATTGGATCTCAAAGTCAAGTGTAGACTCCATGTTGGCCAAAAATGAGAGAAAACAACGATCCTGTTTACATGAATACAGACAAGATAAGGTAATATTACATTGAAGCATTCTTTCTCTCCATATTACATGATGAATTCAAGCCGGAAATTTAACGAACGTTTTTTCACAGAAACTTAGATATTACGGTACCGCTGCGATACCGTTTGTCGTCATGTACGCACTGGGGGCCATCTTCTCCGCAGACTTAACCTTTACGATAAAGGTTATTCTTCTCTTTTGCCTATATCTCGTATTTCGCGTCACTGGGAAGCTTATATGCGATGAGAGATTTATGTCAATATTCCCAATAAATGTCTATTTGGCTACAAAGGTAACAATTCCACCTCAGAGAGATGTTTCAAAATGATTTTAATTAAAACACAAGCTAATTTGGTATTTTTATTCCGCAGTTTTGGATGTACATAGTCTGGTTCTTTTACATAATGTCAGCTCTGGCTACAAGTGATACTCTAATATTCGTCTCCTGTTCTGGATTGCTATGGTACAATTTTTTACGCGCATGGAAAGGGGATCCTGGAGTGATCACCGTGTCAGAAGATGAACGTTACAAAGTAAGAAAACTTCCGAAAACTAGTGAATACGCTATGTGGTCAAGTTGTCATTGTAATTTTAAAATTTGCCTTCTGTAAATCTCTCTTTAGACAATTATCGACTTAGCAGAGCAGGACGGCTTCGACTCCAAATTCTTTTGCACCACATGCCTCGTTAGAAAACCGCTCCGTTCCAAGCATTGCTCTGTCTGTGATAGATGCGTTGCAAGGTAAATCTGGCGAATCTAAGTGTAGCAAATTATTAGCATGCAGTCAGTCATTAGCGTTCATTTTTTTGTAGATTTGATCACCACTGTCCCTGGTTGTCCAATTGTGTTGGCTGGAGAAATCATAAATACTTTGTTGGATACTTATTCTCGTTAGTTTTGATGTGTGCTTTGTTCCTCCATGGAGCTATACAGTTTCTACGAACCAAGTGTGACCCTAACTGGAATTTTGTACAAATTGTAAAGTTGTTTCCCATGGGTGACATTTATGTCGCTCCAAGCTGCAGCACACGGAAGCTGGGTGCTTGTTCTACTGATATGTCAATTGTACCAGGTAAACTTATTCGACAACTTGTATTTACAATCTATATGTTTAGTCAAATTCCATTCTAGCATAAATGGACTTCGAAAACTTTTACTTTTATAGATCCTATGGCTTGGACTAACAACCAATGAAAGACTCAACTGGACTCGGTACACATACTTTAAAAGATTTGGTGCTGGAAACAATGGAGCCTCAACCTCGTCCCGTATGAGGTCTCACGCTAATCCTGGCGTCGTTAAAAATTTCGTCGACTTCTTTGAGCTCGAGTGCTTTAACCCAGACAAAACGGACTGGGTCCGAGCTTGGTCACATCCCCAAGACCAGGACGAGAGTTCTGTGGACAGCCAACCATTGATAAACAGAGATAAACGAGATAGTTTCCAGTATGTGTAAAACAAATTATCATGGGAATGAAAAATCTCCACATCCCCAACTTCATCATTGTTTCTAACCGCCACACCATAAAAACCACACTGTTCTCCTGCAGACTCTGAATCCTCGCGATAATATTATCCGCTTTTTGCGTCAATCAATGAGATCAACCGCTCTGTCCTGCTCATACCTTACCTCCCAAAGATGATTTTAGTTTATACTACTGTTACCACAAATGAAATTTTTTGACTATATAATACTACTGTAACGTCTAAGAACAATAATTATGAGGCTAGTCGTAGTTTATACTTTTGCATAAAGATCTTAAAAGATACATTTGCCTGTAATTGACAACTTCAAAGGTACGAATCCTAATTATAAATCCTATTTACAAACACTATTATCTCTAAATGTACTAGGGATCGTATGATTTACCTTCATGTCTGCTTTGATATTGTCTAATTTAAAGCACAAATTCATTTCTTAATTCTTGATTAATATGTATTTGTCAGACCTGCCATAATAGTTTATATTTTTTGTTCCGTAAATGACTACTTACTTCTGTATTACTACTGGATACAAACACGCTTTTATGTCATTGCATTTTTTGTATCAATAGCAAATTATGTACCACAAAACTGAGTATAATTGATTTTGATTTAAACGACTGAGGAAACCTTATAATCTATACTATAAGTTAAGTATGACAAAACATTGTAATAATAATGTTGATATTTGTATTAGTAACAAAATATTATTTATTTTTGTGATATTACTAAAAAACCATCCCAAGCACGTGCACGACCTATGCATAAATTGACACAAAATCTCTATTTGTTTAATAAAAGTACTGCAACCGACAGTACCAAAATAAAACAAGTATCTGTTTCGCACCTTTATATTGTAAACTTAAAGAAGAAGTGTGACTACCTAAGCACTATATTTACGTAAAACATTGTTTTGTTTCTTCTTATGAAAATGGAATAATAAAAGCTTTAAAGCTTGTAAAGTCGAAGCTGTGTCTATCGTCAATAGCTAAAGTTCAACATGACAGTCAAGATTAACAGACTCAAAGACCCTCAAATGCGAGTTGGCTTCAAAGCACTACAAGTTTCGAAGGGCAGGGAATATGTCATGTTATAGTAGTTGAATTTTTTCCATCGATGTCATGACTTGCTGAACATAGTTCGCCTTCGTAATAAATCGATATGAAACGAGTTCAGTCATAGATGCTTTTTCTACGGCGAATATTTCTGATTAAAACAATGATGAAAGGTTGAATCGGCATGGAAACAATGAAAAAACAACAATGTGTAGGACATTTTCATCATATATTCATATTTCATTCTCGACACTGGTGTGTAAACAACTGTTTTGGCGTACATACTTATTCAACAAAGTTTTGTTTAAATGTTTTTTTTTCTGAAAGTGGTATTTTTTAAATAATTATACCTATTTCCCAACTAATAGGTAAGCTATGTCGTAACAATTTAATAAAACTAGTGGCTTAATCTGACCTTCTCGTAAACTGTGACAGTACAATCCTGAGATAACAAACGGGTAATAAGTTGGTTTACCTTTTGGTATAGCAGTAAACAAAACACATAGAGTTACTCAAGACGCGTCACCATAAATTGCCAACTGACGAGTACCTCGCGTGAAGCGTCAATATGTGTTTCAAGTAAAGTATTTTTCGACAATTACAAAGTTAGAAAAAAAACATTTGATTGAATATCAAAACTAAATACAAGACAAAATCTATAAAAGCAACATTAAGAACGTACAATGTTTTTTTCTCATGAAATTGGCCGTCCAATAACAAATTCAAGTAACTGATTCATTTCAGACAGCATTTTCTAATAGATTAATAGTAGTAATTTATCTGAGGACAGAAAAAACAGATATAATGTGTAATGACTGTAACTTTAACATTTAATAACATTAAGCTTATCGGTTTCTTAATTGTACTCAATTAAAGTACATCTATAATTTTACCAAGAGTTTTCGCTTCAGTTTTAACGAATAATAAAAACTACAATATTAACAAGCAAATGACTAAGAAGGGTTTCATGTTTAAAACCATCATACAAACGGGAGCAAGCATAAATTGCTAACATAACAGAAAGTTAATCATATCATAATGATGTTTCAACCGTGGACTCGAAGTTTATAAACAATAGTCGTAATTTATATGTTATCCTATATCTTTCTTCTTTGCACTACGATACGGCACAATAAATGTATAGTGATCATTCAGAAGACTTTCAGGCGGAGGTTAGTCAGGATAAAAACGGGAAAGGAAAACTTTTACAAACACACTATACTACTAAATCAAATGTATTATTCCTTCAGTTCTGTACGCACTAAATCTACAAATAAAGTTGATGTTTTTGGAAATGTTTGGAAACTAGATCGTGGGGTAAACCATGCAATTGAATTCTATTTTTTAGATGACAGGCTCTCAAGTTGTTTTTTCTGCTCAAAACAAAAAAAAATCTAGGCGTGGTTTCGATATCACATTTACTTCCTTCAACGTTTTAAAGGCTACTGGACAAGGCCACCTACGCACGCTTATAACAATTAGGAGAGGGTTACTATCAAAATTTACAACTGTTATTTATACTGAGTTACAGGAAAAAAACATGACTTGCAAATCTCGATAAATACGGTGCAGTGACATTAAACGGAATAGTAAAGTATTTCATTTTGCTATAACAAAAAGTTACGCAAACTAATGGACGTACATAAATCAAAGAAACTACTTATTTCAATACCAACTCGGCTGATTTGTTAACCATTATTACAAGTCTTAAAATTGGGTGTTTGATTGAATTAATCGTTCTCATATGATAAACTTTCCTTGTGTAGTACTTTTAGATATTTAAATCTAAAGGGTTATATAAATAGCTTATAACAATTATTTTTTTAAAATAGTTCATTTTCATTCTACATTATAGTATAATATGGAAGTGTGTGGGTATAAATAAGGTAGGAACAAAGATTTTTTTTCTCTTTTACAGGCATACTTTCACAAGTGCATAGTACTGTACACTGTAGTATTTCAAAACAATTTCCGTGGTATTTAAAATTGGTACTGCAAACTGCGTGGATACACAATACACAAACGAATTGCATTGTTATTCTGCTAGCATTCATAGCACCCCATCGTGGTAGTTTTCGAATGCAATGTCTAAAATTCAATTGTCATTCAAAAAGTAGTGACGATATGGATATGAATCAATTGCTACCATTTTTGGACATAGTAATATTGTTTGAAAGTAATGTATGATTTCCTTTTAAAAATACGATTGTTATGATTAGAGATACAATTAGCTGAATGTAAACAATCTTCCTACACCGTAATAATTAACTAGCAACTAGAAATATAATCAATATTTGATTTTTGGAACTGTCACTGGTATCGTGACACGTCGTAAACAAAACACCGGAGACAAGCATATAACTAGTTTATCTTCATCATGACAATGTTAATTTGTTTCCTTAATTCTTCATAGGTTACTTCACTAAGGCATTCCGGGCTTTAGCATCTTGAGTTGCTATACATTTTTTCAGTGTTCCGATCAAATCCACTATCTTTAGAGCTGGTCCTACTTTCATTCCCGTGAGGATTACAATCTGATCCTTCGTCAAGGACAGCAACGACTGGCCATTGATTTTCTGCAAATCGTAATGTAAAATATAACAAATTTGACTCAATTTTGAATATGTTTTTAATTAATACATCCCTGTACTTACATTTTTCTGAAATAGTTCACTGTGGGCACCACATTCGTTAATATTCAGGAAAGTTACAACTTCTTGCGGTCCCCACAAAGTAGGATCAACATTGTCACAACAACTTGGGTTTGGATTATCTGCTAGTCGTGGAATGACGTGATCAATGAGGGACGATGGACTGGGAGTAGTCGTACCGTTATTTTCATGCCCTTCAGTTGTAAATGACGTTCCAGACACTGTGGTATCGATGTCAGTCTTTTCTCCATCATTCTTGCATTGAGAGCCATTCACAACGTTATCTACTGGAGAAGAAGTTGGAATTGTGTCAGATGTCGAGACCGGCTCTGGTTCGGGGGTCCCAGGTGGTATTACGGTGGTAGATGTTGTAGACGTGACAACACTTTCATCATTAATATGTGAAGATGAGATTGCTGTAGCAGAGGATAGATTGCTTCCAGATTTAACTTCGGTTGGTTTTAGCTGCTCCGCAAGTAGCTGAATCGAAGTGCGACGGGCTCCCCCAGTAATCTGACTTGTTGTAGCGGGGACAGTTGACACCGGTTGCTGTGGCTCTGGCTTCTGATTACCAGCAACTTTCTTTGCGACGGAGGACTTCGCAGAACTTACTACGGGGCTTTTCGCACCTCTAATATTGCGAATATGAAATTATTAATTTTGGATTCATATATTTCAAAATCATACTAACACTTTTCATTTACCTTGTAGCTCCTCCAGTTTTGACAGGTGCGGGTTTGGGAGCTTTCCCCTTCTTCCCTTTTTTACCTTTCTTCATTGGCAGAATCGGTTTGATAGCTGCCCGTGGAGCTTCCAGCTTGTGATTAACTAGTTCACACCATCCCACAGGATAAATATCTGGAGATCTAGCATCAAGCCATTGATCATACTCCTCCTCCCAACCGTCGAAGTGAATTTTTAGTAACCGTCCAACAATGTGTGATATGGTTGCAACACAAATAAGCCTTGGGTCCATCAGATCAGCAGCTTCTACCTTCATTCCGACTTTAAACTTGTGATTGATTGCTTTCTGAAAATTATACGGCCATATAGGTTTATAGACAAAAACGTAAGACTATTCAAAGCAACGGTAATTTTCTAAGCAAAATTGTCATTTATTTCACCTTCTGTTTAACTGGCGCAGCTCTGGACCTTGTTTCACGCAAATACTCATCCCAACTGAAGGAACCATCTCGCCGGTACCCGTAAGGTGGAGTTAATGATATCTCATTTTCTTTGCTGAATCCACATGGAAACACGTACGGAGAACTAATGTGGTAGCAGAACCAGTCCGAACCGTTGGAATTGGAGTCTTCTTCGTAACAATCAACCCTAACCATGACGTAACCCCTTCGTAGCACTTTTTTAATCGTAGCCGCACAAATGGCAGATAGGTTTAGGGGATCAATGGCTTCCAACTTCATTCCAACCTGAAGATCCATTTCTTCGAATTCTCGGTCGTATGGTGTTGGAAGGAGCGAATTTGGCGCGTAGTTGTTAGGTGCATCTATCTCGTGGCCTATAGTTTTGGCCCAGCCTTTAGGATGAATGAGACGAGACTCTTCATGGCACCAAAAGCCTCCATCATCATTAATTAAAGAGTCATAATATTCCACATGCAAGCGACGACCAACAATGCGCCTGACAGTTGCTAACCTAAGTTGGCAAATTCGGTTTTTGTCTACCACTTCCAACTGATCACCAATCCTGAAACGAATTCCAGCTCAAGTCAACACCATCTTTTAGTGATAACAACATCATTATCATTATATATTTCACTTACTCGTATTTTGATTTCAAAGCGGCTTGGACCTTAGACTGAAAGTTTTGAGGAAGAGTACGCGCTCCAGTGAGACGATTGACCAGAAAGTTTCTCCAGTCGGTGAACTTTCGGGAAATGGCTATTATAAAGAACATTTGTTTAAATAAATTGTAACCATAAATACAATGCAAAGTATATTATTTATTGTGTAACTAACATCTAGGAGGAATTAGTGGTTTCCCTTTGTTTGCACACCATCCTACATGATGAATGTCATGAGAGCACAAATTGATCCAGAAATCCCCGGACGAATCCGTTCCGAATCCTTCGAATCGAAGTAGCACAAGATAGCCATGAATTTTAACCACACTGGCCACCCAAAACGCAATTTGATGATTCCTCGGCTCAATGTCTTTATTCTCAACTTCCAGCTTCATTCCAACAGTTACATTTTCCCACATTCGAGATAATGGAGCCTGTATAATGAGATTGACAGTTATAAAATATCCTAGTCAAACATAGTATGCATAATGAAATGAAGTATCATGAAAATTTGAGTATCTTACGTGTTTCATCAATCCCACACTAGCAGCCCTAAAATCCTCACTGTCTGTCATTGTCTTCCAGTCAAACGTAGGGTCAATCTCAACTTTTTTCTTCTTCTTTTTTGGAGCGCCCTCAGCGTCATAGTCATTGACGCTATTTGAAGCGCTGGAGGATGACCGAACTGTCCCATGTTCATCTGCCGGAGACGAACATCGAGACGAAATCTCGTCTGTCTCTTCTGCATCACTTGCTAAAGGATTGGAGCGACCTTGTTGACTCGCATCTGATTTCTTCCCCATTGTCTTTGAGCAAGCCAAACTGCAAAAATTCTTTTGTTTTTGCTGAAACGTTCGTTTAACGCCTAGGCGACCGCAGGCATCACATTTGGCTGTGGAAGTAGTAAAACACGATAAGCGACAAAATTTCATTCAACTTACTGAACTTAACCAATATGCATACCACTGTAGTCCTTCAGTACAGGCGGAGCAGGGGACTTGCGGGACGGACCTGGATCTTTCGAACCATTAGAGTAGTGAACACCACCACCTGTGGAAGTAGATGGAAGAGGGCTTCCTGATGAGTCCGGACTATTAGATGATAGCGCTGGAACTAAGGTAATTGAAACTCCATGATTGTTCAATGGCGTTGTATTACCACTCCAAGGAGGAACCCTGGGAAGACTGGTTATGTCTGTTAAATAAATCAACTAAAGATATAAACTCTGTTATTTGTAATTTCTAAGTTATTTTTCAAAAGTTTCAATGATAAGGATATTAGCACTACAACTAATTTAGATGACTTTTTTAACAATCATGAACCTTCATTTTTCTTCCTAAATGTCCTGACCTCTCTGTCATTATCTTTTAGCAAGGATGACTTATATTCTAATCTATTCAATATATATTCGTCTGCATTATCATCAATCTCTGAAAACGAGCATGACGATTCCGAGTCAGAAGAGCCCTGGTTGAATTCAGACATTCCAGTTATTCTGCAGAATCCCTCACTGACAACAACTGACGTGCCGTTTGGATTTTCATTTTGTCCGCAAAGGTACTGTAGGAAAGTACTAGCCTCGTGGTTTTCGTTAACCTGCCATACTGTTTCGGTTGTTTGCTCAACAGAAGTTGATTCATTTCGTTCCAAATTCTCAATATCTAGTACACTAGGTACTCTGTAATGTGCACTGCGAGTGACTTCATTTGCATTTAAACCATCCAACACTATTTCTCCTTCATTTCCCACTCCCCTGCCATCATCTGGAACTTCTGTACTTTCTGGAGACTGCTCATCGTCTTCACTCCAATCCGCGTCCTCCCCACTATCAGATTCAAGCAACCGCGCATACCCTTCAACATCAACCCAACTTGACTCTGAAGAGCTATTGTGGCCCTCCTCTTCATACACTCCCTCGACGTCAATCTCTTCCTCTTCAACCCGTCCATAATCCATGAAATCATCCATATTGCTTGAAATATCCGATAAAGTTTCACTTGTGTCATCCTCAACATTAATCAGTGCGTCACTTTCATTTCCATTGTTTTCATCAGTGTCTTCGGCTCGATTGCTTCCAGAGAACCCGACCGATTCTCGACCCCAGACTCTGCTTAGTCCTGATCCATCCGAATCACTGCTACTTTCCTCTTCTGTGGAGCTGGGAAGTCTGTCGATAACGACACTGCATTCAGTCAAGTTGTAGATCCGCCTAAAGGTTGCCTGCATCCTCTCCTCGTCACTGATAGTCTCGATGTCGACATCCTCGTCGCTGACAGTCTCAACGTCCACCTCGTCATTTTCACTATTGCTTTCCTCCATAACAGGCGCCGCACCACGGTCAGTTCTCTGCAAGGGTTACCAAGCAATGAACTAAACAAGGACCTAGCTACGGCTCAAAGGATGGTTTCTTAAAGTTCTACTATGCAGCGGCTATTAGCAATACGACTCTGCCTCCTCTCAACCTAGTATTATCAGCAATTTTCCAAACTTTCTTTTGAACTAATCGTATGATATAAACCGTGACAAACAAATTCAATCTTAACCCAACTCCTTAGAGACCCATCACACCTATCTATCCCTGTGTTGTCGTCTGTAGTCAACCTTCACCATGTCATATTATGATACACGCCTCAACTTACAGTACCGCCTGTAACCATAAATGCTGATTAAAACCCTATGTCATAAATGCATGCCACTTGTTAAACTCAACCGGTCCTTTTGGTGTCGTTTTGCCATTCGTCAACTACTTGCGTTTAGCTAGCCAATTGTTTCGATCCACCTGCGCGTTTCTTGGAAACAGTTAACATTGTCATTAACTACCGGGACACAACAAAATACTATTTGTTGTGCCAAACGAACCTTCAAACATCGACAGGTTTGGCCACAAGATGGGTTTTCGACCTAATCTTCCTTTGTTAGCAGTACATGACTAACACTACATTTCAACATGCAAAACAATAAGGTATGATTAAACTCACCAGGCATTTTCATCGTACTCTTTCCTTCAGATTTATCCGTTGTCATTGACATTTTCACTGGATTATTGATTGAAGTGGAAAACTATTGATTTTGTATTCTACAGAATGAGTGAACACTTCATTTCCCACTTTGACCCCAAGAAGATAAACAAAACGCCAATTGCTTATCTCTACTAAAACTCACTACAACCTAAAACCTATTTATTTAAATCACCGGCAAAACAAATCTTTCGTTAATGATCTATTTTGACAACTGACAAAGAAACTACGGTCATTCAGACATTAAACCCATCCAGCACCGATTTTTTGTCCAGAATACACAAATTACCTAAACAAGTTTCTTGAACTACTAAAACTTTTCAGCATCGCTCACCACCGACGTGTTGAGCAGTGACAAGCTGATCAATTTGCACAGTCCATGAAACTGATACATTTTTCAGTATCTGTTGATAAAAAACAGAGGAAACATTTTGTTAAACAGTTTTCCTTTAAATAATGTAAGAAATAATCACTCACACTCACAAAGAAAATCAATCTAACTAAATAGCTTTTTTGGTCACAAACAACTACCAGTCATTCCCGTGAAACAAGCAGATTGTGAAATAATCCTTTACAATCATTCCTTTATGCAATCCTAAGAGTGTATTCGAACAGTGTAAAGAGTAAGTCTTTCATCTGATGTTTCCATGGAAGCCAACAATTTACTAGTGTACAGATTTAATGCTATTTTACATTAGCGAGCCTAGCGAAAATCCAAGCGAGTATTTTTCCCTATTCCAGTCCACACAGCTTAGCTTGGATTTATGTTTTTTTCTTTGCAAAAGATTGCGTAAGTCTGACACAGATCTCATACTCCCACTTATAATTTTGAAAGGTAATACTTCCAGTGGTAAAAAAAAGTCTAAATAAAAGGATATTTTGGTGTCTCTTTATGCTTGTGAGTGGCTACTACAAAGCACGACCAGTTGTGTGTGTTTTTTTGCATCTTTGTTGACGAGATGACGAAAAGTATGACAGGGTAGAATGCAGAAGCGTTACTAAAAGCGGTCAAAAAAACTAGACTGGGAAAGACGTACCATGCATTTTCGTTTTTGCGCTTGGAAGCTGATGCTGGAAAAATGTTTTTTTTCTTATTCTGGACAAAAAAAAAATGTCTGGTACAAAGATAACAAGCGGCGAGGTTTGTGTCAACATTAAAATTGGTTGTGGAGAAAAATGCAAGCCAAGAAGATTACAAAGGTTTCTAGTAGAACTTAGTTTTTATTGGAAGGAGCACTACATAAATGAAATCCCTTGGAACGTTAACCTCAGCAGTGACGATGTTTCAGTCAATCTTTTTCAGACGATACCTGAAGGTCTTGGAAAATTGATTTTGACCAGGGAAGAGCTTATGTGTGACTTGTGACTCTGAAATTCGAAGGCTATCTCCGCGTGGAGCTGACATGGAGGTATTAAACTACGTTTCAACAATGATCATCTACAGGCAACCGACTTTCATGCGACATTTTATTTGATGAGCATTGAAAATGACGCACAGAAAAAAAATCTGCTACATAAATGTCCAAGTATACAACAGTGGCTGATTGAGCTTTCAGACACTGATACAGAAATTAACATTAATGGGTATCAGTATCGATGCTAACTGACCTCGTATAACAAATTGATAGGAGGCAAAATATCTAGGCAGTAGACGTTTTTGATCGACTACATATTGAAATATGTCCAATGGGAGGATGAATCGTTGATCTGTTTTTTATCACTTTCCTTACTTCAAATTGATTCAAGCATCCAAATTCATTTAAACGAGTAGGTGACAACAGGATATTACATCAAGAGTCGATGTTGACGATTTCATTACAAGTTACAGGTTTTGCAAGTGACAACGTTAAGTTTAAAATACCGGTATTAATTTATCTGAGTCTTCTACGTAAACTGCTTTTAGGTTGAACCAGACAAAGCATTATTTTTGCGACATTACACATTTATAGCTGTTAAAATTGTCAGGGATTGTCATGATGAAAAACATTCATACAAATCATTCACCATTTTCACAAATGATTAATGAAATTGGAGCTTTGAAGCAGTCAATCCTTATACAAACCGACTAAATTAAAAATATACTTAATTTATAAGAGTAAATTGTAATGACGCACTCACCGTTGTTACCATAAGAAAATCCAATTCCGAATTAGTTGCTGGAAAAATCGGTGATTTTTTACAACGCGAAGATTGAGTTGCCACACACAAACACACAAAGAAAACGATATTTATAACTTATCTTCAACTTCAACAACACTGACGCAGAGCCATTAGGCAAATTAGGAAGACGAAACGATTATGATAACTGTATTAATGACTTCATAACAATAAACAAGACACGTTCCATGTGAAACTCTGTGGTGAAAATGTCAACGAAACTAAAATCTACGAAAATTTAACTCCGATTGTAACAATAAATCGTTATGGTATGTGAGTTGATAACACTCTTGGCGTTTCACGAAAAGACATCCAGCGTTTTGAGTGTATTATCAAGTTCCTTATCAAATTTGGCAACATCCAAAATGTATTGGATTACTAATATTGTCGGAAGAGAATGTGACATTTAAAAACTCATTATACAAACGTCAACTGAAACGATAGTGAGCCCTCCTTTTTTCTCTCAAACTATATTTCCACCGCGTTACGTTAACAAATTTTCGCACAATTGCTTACTTTTTATTGTTGCACGTGCACTCGATAACTGATGAGGAGCACCTATCAGCGGTAACTTTCACCGTGCAGTTGTCGCTTTATTTTTGCAATTTACTATTAAACTTGACTGCTATTAAACATTTTCTCAATTCCAACTGTGTCTGATACATTTATATTAGAGTCACTATACACACCAGACAGTATTATTGTGTTTTGTCAGACAGATTGAGGATGTGTAAAATCATGTTTTACATTTCCAAACAAGTTAATACACAAGAATTGAAGAAATATATATTTTTCGTGTTGTATTTGTGTGGCTCCTTATTTTTCTTATTTTAGCAACACGAGAGCACACACAGACACATAGTGTCGGGTGAAATAATTTGGGTGATGTGATTTTGACGATATATTGAAGAGAAAGACGAGAAGAGATTACGAAAAAAAAAATATAGGTAGTTGGACATTCATCCCTAACACAATAATATTATCATCATCCTGTCATGCATTTTGAATCTCTTTGCTTGTTCTGCAATCCCTCACTTCATGTGTGTGTAAGCGACTCTTGTAAATGTGTGCACACATACTACGTATTTATATTTTCGTGTTGCTAAACTGCTGTCTCGTTGTGCTATGGTCTTTTTCCCCAAACACCCAGCAAGAAAACGGCGGTGTTACTCTGAGTACTCTGTCTTTCAGGCACAAAATGAAGACTGTCTTGAAAACCTGGTTTGAGATGATGAGAATTGTCCAACACAAACTTTTACGCTTATGCTTGTGTAGCGAGCTTTTTCCCTTTATAGAAAGCGAAAGAGCGCTTCACAGTACCGGTTAACAAATGAAACACTCCCCAACGAAACCAATTCAATATATATGGATTTTGGTATCTCATTTGAATAAGGAAATTCCTTCATGTTTCCGTGTTGGTTTCTTCCGTTCAAATATGGTTTTTTAGATTTCATAAGTATGCGTTACTGTGGATGTCACTGAGTGTTTCATGCGTCCACCGATTCATTCTTCTCGTTTTTCATTTTTGCTTGTTCGGCCCATCACAATTTTGGAGAATAAGTTTTTGAAAGTTGGTTCTATTGTGAAACCATATGGTTGTGATAGTAGAAGGATTAAACGTTGTAGAACAGCGCTAGCGTGTTGTGTTCTGGATTTGGAGTGAGCACAAGTGACGATTACGTGGACGACGATCTGATTTGGTATTTGATGTAATTAGAATGGAATACAAAAACGGTCATGGAGGGTTACAATAAGGAGCAAAAAAATAAAGCGAAGTTTCAGGATACGTACATTTAATATTTAATAACGAAATTATATGGAGTTTTCCATCATGAAAAACTCCATATAATATTATTTTGTTAACGCAAACTAATTCACTATTTTTTTTGCTGATTGGTATATATGCATGAACATTAATGAATGTGGTATGAACATGTTTATTACTAGCTATAATCTTAAATGAGCAGAGGACCTTTTTCTTTCTCAGGAACTTGTCCTGTGACGAATTTCATTTAGAAAGATAACCCACAGAGCCATATTTAAAACCCGAAAAACGAATCACTATGGTAATATTTTCGTCACCTTGTATATAACTACCTATCGTATAGAGCTTGGGCATGCATTGACAGTGCCATGTCACGCAAAATATTATCATTTACTTTGTTTATTCGTATTGCATTGTTGCACCATGATGTTCATTTAAACTTCTCACCAGTAATATGAAGTTCACTCGGTAATCTCCTTAAACTTATCACCACGGCATAACTTATCGACCGTAAAACAAATGATTTTGACATTATCACATTTAAATTCCAGGGAACTAGTTTGTATATGCAAAAAAGGTTTAAATACACCCCGTGCAATGGGGATAACTAAATATAACTCGTAAGGAGCCTGCTGGGCCTACCACCTAATGTTGAATCCCTGAAGTATGCTACTACGAGCGTTTGTGCCAAATTTGGGCTCCATTGGTGAAAACGTACAGCTTTATGCATTAAAATATGAAGAAATGGCTTCAAGCACCTGCATGGGCTAAGGTACCATGCTGGAACCCTTTCATATGCTGCTAAGAACGTGTGCAGCCAATTGCTCAGAACGTTGAGTTTTTATTCATAACATATGTGGACACCTTCAGAGACCTATATGATCAGCCACACGATATTGGAACAAATGGGTAAAACTTGGTGTAATTCGAGCAAGAAGCGTTTAGCTTCAGGCATAGGCATACATGCATAAAAGTTCATGTGGTCACCTTCAGGCACCTGAAGAACCAACCAACCTAACCCTGCTCACATAACCTTTGTGACTGCATTTCGTATGGCTTGTTCGAAACATTCCTTGGTTTTGGACAAAAAAAAACTATTACAATTTGGACCTGCAGTAACCTGAATCGTAACGAATCTACTGACTAACAACGCTCATCCAGAAACCATACTATGACGAGTTATGTTTCAAAATTATACTCTGGCGAGTTATGTTTAATACTGACCACTCCTGAAATATCTCGATAATGGACGGACACACAGTTGGACTATTGTATAAAGTTACCAACACGCTGAGAGAGCAGGCTTTTGGTCGTATTGGCAGTGCATTGTCAAGAAGCTTTGTGGAAGAAGATAATGACGCGATTTAGAGTGTTTCGTGCTACAAACTTGGATCTTGTAAGTAAACAGGCAAAACAACCTGGGTTTTGGGATTTGTTGAGAAAATATATATGGTTAAATCGGTGAGCGGTGAGAGCATGCCATGCCACGTAATAATAATAAATAGGCATTTTATGTTTTTCCTGGGCATGATACCTCTTCGTTATGTTTGCAACATGCGAGTGTTGTATATGAAAGAAGGTTTGATGGGTTTCATGACTATTCTTTCAGGAGTTGATGTTGATAGGAAACACCGTGTGCGCCTTCCTAATTTTTTAACATGTCTACTGTGTAACGTTGTAGTGCATATGTATCATTTTACTAGGTGGGGGATAACAGAGGAAGCTCCCGGATGGACACCATGTTGGTTTCGAAGACGTTTACGTTTCTGAAACCACTTGACGAAAGTTACAAGTAGAATCATGGGTCTACTCAGAAACTCCTTATTGGGGTAATGTAAGACGGGTACAATATTATTTAAGAAGGTATATGACAGTTCATGGTATTATTAAAATTAATAAGTTCTTTTAATTATATCGATTGAGCACTTAAATAGCTTTTGTAAATCCTT
>JAAXOA010000988.1:0-18085 GCA_036561885.1 Salina celebensis
TACAAAGTTCACATGTTTCTCATCTTTCCCCGTCCCCCTTTATTTATACTTTGTAAATTTAATTGAGATTGTGCTTAGTGCAACAATTTAAGCAGCGTCAATGTGTGGGGAAAAACTTGTCTAAACAACGGACGGATATTAGAATCGGAGATTACATGCCTGCGCTACTCGTTGTCAGTAATTTGGGATGAACATAAAAGCCTTTTTCATAGGCGTTTCATCAATTTGGAAAAATCATATTTTCAAGAACACTAAAATGTTTGCTTAAGCTGGTCTTGGTTCCATTAGTAGGCTGTCCATATGGCTTGGATAATTCTATACAATTTCCGCAAACGAGAAAAAACCTTCCATCAACATTTTGCAAAATTGCTATTCTTCAACAGGAAGGCTTTCTTCTCCGGTGTCTTTCTCGATGTGCTTTCACTTTTCGCTCAGTCAGAATTGAGCCTCGACTCAGGCTGGTGCTCAGGTATGGAGTTTCAAAACAGCTCCGGACTGTCTTTGAGTAACAGTTCTGGTGAACTTGTGATGGATACGGTAACGGAAATTTGGATATTTAAGGTTTTGCTTTTAACATCTCTCACTATCGCAAACTTTCTGCTCAATTTTCGAGTCGTTTGCATTATCTTGACAATGCCACCTAGAAAAAGGAAGTAAGTAATTTGCCAAAGTCTACCTTATTAAAATTTGCATAGGATCTTATGTTATATATTTTTAATCTTGTGTTTGTTGTTTAGTGCAAATATTCTTATTGCTCATCTGTCTCTCCTCAATATTCTTCTCAACTACTTTATGACAGTCATTGTTGTCAGCAGATGTAACATATTGGCACTAGAAAATGTTTATGGATTTTGCGTTGGACATGCATATTTTCGAAGTAAGTTTGGAACAGAGATTTTTTTGTGAAAATTAATTCTTGATAAGCTTCATTATTGTGTGGTTTTCGTAGATTCCATCATCTCCTTGATTCCAGTCAACGTTACAGCGATCGCTTACGAAAAAATGAAAGCCTTAAGGCCAAACTTTGTTGGGCAGAAACTTCTAATTAAAAGAACAATTTCTTTGATGTGGATAACTGTTTTACTCGGAAGTTTGCCAAATTTACTTTCGACTGAATATATAACTGCAGTGGATCAAGAATCGGTTGGAAAATGTAGGCTTCAGCTTATTTTGGGGAGCCTCCGGCTAACATTTAGTTTCGAACTTTTGAGGCTTGTTTTCTACCATGCTGTCCCATCTATTTATATATCATACGGTAAGATTCAGAACCATCATAGCCCGACAAGCATAAAATTTGGTATGGAAATACTTTAAATACTAATATTTTTTTAATTTTTGTTTGCAGCTCTTATTCAAATTAAATCCAAAGTTTCTAAGTATTTGTTCTCAACAAGCAACCAAATTACTTCAGTACGAGTAAAACGCAAAGTTCGCAAGATTCGATACATTGTTCTCAATGGAGTTGCATTCATATTTGTCTGGCTACCAACCGTGATTCTTTTGTTCTTTTTTAAAATTGGTGCACGTTCCGGTGAAAGTGGGGAAAGTTCTACGACAGAGTCCAAAACTGGAATTATCTTTATCATAATGGTCTTTCTAGGATACACTTTCATAATGCTCAATCCCCTCATTCATTTACACCTTAGTGAGCACCTTGGAGACTTAAAGTGGTACTCAATGACATACCGTCGAGTGTCTGCAGAGGCGACTTCAGGAAATGAAAACAACATTATAGATGAAAATACTCTTGAACCAGTAACAAACGAAGGGAACAGGGAAATTGACAGCATTTTCACAAGTAGAGCTTCTACATGTCATCAATCTAGTGCGACTGATTCACAAGTCTATCGGCTACAGCAGAACGAGAAAGTTGCTCAAGAACGATTTCAAAAAGACAAATGTCCTGAAGAATTTGTGTGAAGATTACGAAATATGAATTGTGACCTGACTGTGTCCTTTTGAAAACGAAAATATATGTACCTGCAGACTTCTGAATTCAGTGAGCAAACGGTTTTGAGTCGGTTTCAGGCGCCATGGACTTCTATTCGAAATGTAGTTCGTATTTCCTTATCGTTAAATGGTGACGTCATAATGTTCTGGGTACACATATTTTGTACAATATCTACGAAAATTAATTTGTAGTGTCGAGTTCGCACCAGCAACATAGTTTTCACAAGCATGTTTCGAATTGTGAAAGTTTAGCTTTAACTCGTCGTTTATCAGTTATGCGTAGTTACAATTGCAAACATACTTTCCAGATGGAAAAAGAAAGTTTCTGTCATATGCTGCAACACAACCTTGACGATCAATTCATGAAGTACAATACGTACACATCTGAAATTACGGAATATATACAAATTCCTGTATTGTGAATGTAAAAGTTTTCAAATATTTGTAGCTAATGGATGCTTAAAGTGGTTAAGATGTTTGAGATAATCGGTTATGTAGCTGATATCAGACTAGATAAGGTTTTGGTCGTTCTATTTTCCGTATTTTTCGAGTAGCCTGTATTTTACAAATTATTCTTGTGAACTGCTGTCAAAGATTGGTCAAAATTGTTTCAGAATATAGCACAGAGATGAAGACCGAGGGCGTCAATATTGGCGGGGACGTTATATATGTGTGTAATTTTCCTGTATGCCATATTTCATTGAAATCTGTCAACGCAGTCCCGAGATTTCTTGAACACAGCAGAATGAACAGATGGAAATGACGATTTCATAAAGTACCTATAGCTACTTAATAAACGTGGTTTTATCCCGGTTGGCTCACAGGTAAGATGCTAAAAACATGAAATAGCCAATTGCGTGAATAAATAGTTTAAAAACGTCACACAAAACAGTACAACGTGGTAGTGAATTGTGTACTTTTGGTATTAATTGGCTGAAAACAGTCAGTACCATGGCCGGTGCAAACGTTCGTATGGCTCTGCTTTGATTTGCTTGTTGGTAAATACTACACGTGTAAACATTGACAAAACTAAGCAAACTTTGTGTGTAGGCATGATTTGAATTCACCAAAATTTTATGTACTTTACATCAAAGGTCCTTCGTGGTGTTTTCATATGACATGGTGCGATAACATAGTGGACCATGATTCCTTTTTATTTGACATTCGGCTGCTTTCTTTCTGAGTAACACAGTATGGGTCGGGCTAGACACACTGTTCCAAGTATTGACTAGTGAGCATAGCTTTTACTGGTAATAAGAAAATTTTCTTACGGGGCAATATCTTATGTTAACCCCTCCGATTGTATATTGCTGCTAAATGTGCACGATGGAGCTCTGTTAAAAGTTACACTGTTTTTAGGCGTTTTTTTTCAGTCTCAAGTCTCAACGGGTACATAACCATGACATCGGGTATTTGGCATCTGTTGTAAATAACTAAATTGGTCTGTTTCACATGAAACGCATTGAATGTTTTTCGAGATGAAACTGCAAGCAGTTGGTTCGTGCAGAACTGTGTTGTCATTACTAAACAGTATTCTTTTATAGTTTAGTTTTGTAGTTATAGCAAACTTTTTCTCTCTTGTCAGTTAGTCAGACAGATATGGTGAAAAAGAAAACTTTATAATTGAAAATGAAAGACAGCTGAGTATTTCTGCAACATCAGACCCAGTTCTAAGAACCTGGTTGAATGGATATTTACAAAAGAATTATATACCGCTGGTTTGAATTTGCAACACAAATTCACTTTATGCGGAAATACAGCTACATATGCAAACTGTTTATATTGATTGCAACGTCCTCGCGTACAAAACTTCTGATTTGATGTGTCACTCTTAATTAAGGTTTCATACAGTGGCAGCATGACTCCATCCACAGGTTGCAAGAACACATCATGAATAAATGTAATCTTAGTTTCCTCGGCAATGCTCTTTCTTTGGGATAAAAAATTAATGTATATCTGCCCAAATCATGGCAAATAAAATACTTACGTTATCGAGCATTCATCAGCTATAGAACTGCTGCTAGAGCAATTTTAAGAACAACCGGAAATAAAACGAACATTTCGGCTACAGTGACACATTCGAAAGACCCGGGTTTCGTACCAAGTAATGATTATGTTATAAGTTTTAAAAGTTTTACATCACAGCTTCGTGCCATAACTTACAATTTAATGTCGGTAAAACACACCTGAATCTTGTTAAATTTACCTTTTATGTTTAAAAAGTTTGATAATACCTCGCTTTTGTTTGTTCTTTTGTATTATTCCAGAAATGCGCTTAGCGACCACTTTTAATCAGTGAATCTAAGAAAATTAAACACGAATACTGCCTACAGATCATTGATCAGTAACAGTCCAATCAAAGAAAGTGACTACATTTCATGAAGAAGCATCCAATTAATTAGACACAGAAGTAGCCCATTTCTTGGTACAAGTCAGGGTCAAAGCCCTACCCATTAGTTTTTACGTCAACAAGATTGCTGCTATTGTCAGAGAAATATATCCTAGTTATTAGGGTACGTTACTCTTCGTGAGATAATTACTTCCAGTAACATTCTAGACGTCTTTGCAAACTAATGTTAGAATTCAAGTGGAACTACTTACACGCTGAAACCATCCTGTTTTGATTGCGTCTATACTGCAAAAAGGATATTTATAACCGTTGCATTTGTACACTGTATCGGCCCACTTTTACCCACTGCCAAGCCTTTCCATTCCAGGGTATGACATCGTGAAATGCTACAAGAACGTCGTAATTGTTTTAGAGAATGTCTGCACTATTTACGATACAGGATTTCCCGTTTTATACGAGTGTAAAGATAAAATTGTATGAGCATTAACTCCCTGTTAATAACATACTTACTAAAAAGGAAACACGGTTTATTGAAAATTTTCGCAAACCGTGTTTCTTTGTACCCAGTAGCCTTATCGTGTGTATTATTGATGCAGAAACTCTTCCGATTATTTAGTGAGAAATTGGGAGACTTAAAGTGGTACTCTATGAGATATCCTCAATCAGTTCAAGCGAGAAATGTAGAGCATGCAAAAATTGACGGTGAAAATGCAACAGGCAGGAAGTCGGAGTAGCTGAACCAACTAACGAGAATGGTTGTTGTTATACAAGTAGAGTGTCTACTGTTCAACACTCGTGTGATCTCTCACCCGAATTCTATCAATTGGAGGAAAACGGAGAAGCATCATGAGTCAAAAACGAAAATAAAATGCATTATAACGAGATGGTCCAAAGGTCACACACTTCCTATCTAACCCCGTCAAGGGCTTCATGCATGTACTTGTAGGATTTTTAGGCACGTGTTTTAATGGTCATAGTCATACATACATTACCTCATTCATGCTAGTTTGATGAGACAAAATACATTTATATTTGAACCATTGATCTTCAGAACTCCTTTTATATTTATTCACATTCACATACATATTTGCAACTTAATGACTTGAACAAATGCATGAACGTGCATACCCGGACTAAGCCCTCCACCATGATGTGTCAACTAAACATCCACTCATATTCAACTCTTGCCATTACTCAAAAACCTTCTAACATTACATTATGAAAAGATCCAATTAGCTTCCTTTATTAAATTTTTGTTTCAGTCAATACGACTAAACCAGCCAAACATTTGTTTTATTACAATTCTACACAACCTAATATTTACAATGAGTTTTTTTAGAACTTGCTTCTGTTACATATTTGTTTTTTTACTGCAAATATTCTGATTGCTTATTAACTAACTAACACAAATATGTATGATTGTCAAGGATGTACCTATGCGTATATGTTTTACGAAGAAGCGATTTGTGGGAATTTCCCAAATTAGTCACGAGCGTTTAAGGAGAATATTAGAATATATAGTTTGTCACGTTTAAATTGCATGTTTTGATAGAGATTTTGTTTTATAGAATTAGTTATGTTGATAGGATTGCTAAATAAGCTTCTTCAGCTAAACATAATGTTATATTATTAAGTAGCGAAAGCTGTAAGCTGAGCTACTTTATAAGATTGTGCTCCGTGTCTGTCCATCCATCCGTCTTTCCGTGCAAAATCTCGGGAACGATAAGGAGTACAGGGCTGAAATTTTGCACAAGTAATCCGTAGCCATAAAGTAAGCTCTGAGTGTGAATTTGAACATTTTTCGTCAAAGCGTTAATTAACTGTGCAATTAAAGTTAATTATAGTGCATGGAATTTGACGAAAAAAATTTATTTGCTAAATCGATAGAACTAATAATGGTGAACATTTTTGCTCATATAACCCATACCAAATTTCGTCACCTTTGTTAATTAACTGTGCAATTAAAGTTAATTATAGCGCAAGAAAAATTACGGGAAAAAATTATTTGCTTTATCGATAGAGCTCTTGAAGGTGAACATTTTTGCTAAAAGAAACTATACCTAATTTCGTCCCCTTCGTTAACTAACTATGGAATTAAAGTTAAAGTTAATGCGGATGAAAAATTACGACTAAGTCGTGCATGATGGGGGTAGCGCAGCCGAAGGCTGCGAGTCAGTTGTGTGTGACGGGGGTAGAGCAGCCGAGCAGTCGTGCGTGAAAAATTAAATTCCATTAAAATAAATTATATTCATTAAAAATGAAATTTCATTAAATGAAATGAAATACATTAAAGTTAAATTGTAAAAACTAAACTATGCTGTTGCTTTCGCTATTTTATCCAATTTTGTGCATACTTCTGGTTATTTTATCCACGATGTTTTGACATTTTTTCCCTAGGCGTATCTTTATTAATCGTCATACGACGGTGAAAGTATGTATGATGGATGTCCGTAATTAATTTAGTGACATGATAATATATTCTAAGAAGTAAGGGGAAAAGCAAAGTACACCAGTTGTACAAAGCTGACCTAACTCTCTTTATGAATTCTTTTCCATTCCGATTTTGTACACGGTTGTTGAAGCTGACTACTTTTGTGCATTTGCCACGTATAGTATGAAATACAGTGGACCAATTCAGGGTTTTGTTCTTTTCCGCACAAAATGAAACTAGTGAAAGCAATAAACCAGCTATTAGCAATCCAAAAATAGCGATTGTCCTTACATCTTGCAAACGCATTTTCTCAATTTGTTTCCCTTCACGCACTGTAGTATGCTTTCTCCGGTAGTGTTCTTGCATCCTTTTACCATGTAAATGAATACCACTGTCTTGTAGTATTATATTCAGCTTGGGTCTCAGTAACTGACTTTTCCACGAGAAAATATAATAAAAATTTACCGTTTTAGCGTAGAGCTTTTGCAGAAAGCCACACTGCCTTTTGGTACTTTCTATGTCTGAATATCCCGCATATCGAACAACAGATGTTGCATCGGATTTGAAGCTGGACCCAGAGTTCGCCCTAATCAGTTTAAAAACATTTGTTTGTTTCCATAGTTTCCCAAGATATCGCATTAACTCTTCTCCAGATTTGAAGTCGTCCTGGCAGACGTACTCCGTCCAGAGGTCTCTTATGCTCAACAAGTTACCATGGAATCCTTCATTTTGCAATTCGGGGTATACTAGATTCTCCCATAATGTCTTCGACCTTGTTGTGTAGTTCGGACCGAAAATCTTGGGGTACGTGCCAGCCCACCATTTGTGATTCGTTTGAAGCAACTCCAAGAGAGTTCCCGGCGGTGTCTGTTCCCGAGGAACAATAATTGATTCCGTGGTTCCAGACAAGTAAAGGAACTCGATGAAAAAGCAGCCTGTGTGGATGGCCATTCGACAAATCTCCCGCTGGCGAGTTACTCTTTGCAAAAGAACTTCTATAATCTCAAAAACCGAGTCCAGCCATCCTTGATTTGTTGTCTTCAGTACATATAAATAGACAAAACAAAGGGCGAAGACTAGTGCAAACCATGTTGGTGCATCCAATGACTCAAACAGAACAGCAAAACTATCCACTGTTCTGTATTGATGCAAATCACTGCAATACAGCACCCTTTGGGAGTCTATCCTTGCTAAGGCAAACTGGCCAACGTGCTGATCCAAGCGGAACATGTCCTTACTTGGATATTCTTTCAGATCAAAAACTCCATCAAACGGTTCCAAAGAGGAACCTGGCATAGAAATTAGAGCAACAATTAAAGTGGAGTTAAATGCACCGCTCAATTCTTTAATTGGCATAACAATGTCATCGAAGCAAATATCAACTGTTTCAGGCAGAATTGTAGAGGTTGGCCAGCAAACTTTTGCTTGTACAGGAAAATTAACAACATAAAGCGTCTTTTGGTCAGTGGAACAGAATAAGTTCCTTATCTTAGCGTCCAAGTGTCCGGAGAAAATAGGGTCTCTCAGATATCCTTCATTTCTGCGACAACAATAAGGTTTACAAAGGCCTGCCAAGTTTTTTATCCCACCGGATTCGTCTACTTCAACTAAATACGCTAGACTGGGTGGCGTAGGCAATTCCGATTTCATTTGTAGAAACACGTCGACCTTTGTGACCGCAAGGAGCACATGAATAGAAGAGAAATTGATAAGTCCCAATACATTCTGAAGAGTGTGGTGCAGCCATACACTCCACGTGGATAAATAACTGCTACCCTCAAGTGCTACTGAGCCGAGTAACAACATATTAGCTGTTGTTAGCGTTATTGTGCATCTTGACTCCGTACTGGTCGAGTATTTCCTGATCTTGAAGCCGTTGAACGACATCCAGTTGTTGTTTAAATCAGGATTCATTTCATATACTTCAGTTACGAGGCATACGAGAACATCTTTCTTCGAATACGGAGACGACAATGTGTCTGCAAAAACGTCATTTAGTTGTACCTTTGAAGGGGATGTTTCAAAAGGCCGAAACAAAATTATTTCGCAAAGATTGTAAATGTTGTTGATTTCCAACTGAAATCCTAGTGCACTCACTGTGCAAACAATAAACCACGTCAAAACCTTCATTTCGACAAGGGCTTTGTTTAGCAGTTTCAAAAACAGATTGTGGTCTGCTCAGTTTATAGTGCAATAGGACTATAACGTATTTCCAAGGGCAACCGATTGACAAATACCTTGCAGGAACACAACTAGCAAAGTGAAACCACGAAACCAGAATACAATGCTATAGCTCATTGCTGGTACTTCAGTGGGTAGTGGGTGTGTGTGGATGTTGCTGGAAAAGGACATCAATAATCAAGAGTACCTCAAACATTCCTCAACCTGGAGAAACAAACATTGGCTTCTGGTACAAAGAAATAAATTCTTGTGGCCGAAACTAACACAAGAGAACAACTCTCCACGGTATACATAATTTTAGAGTAAATGAGAGTTTAGATTCAATCTAAAATAATTTGAAACATCCACTAGTACTTAGAAGTACATATTATTTCATGCATACCGTCCAAATTCTGCAATTATGACATTCCATCAACCATAAATTAAGTGCTTGTGAGATTGAAACTTTAAGGTAGGAATAAACTGTACTACGTTATTATATATTATTCTTCGTATACAATTCCTGGTGCGCATATGTATGATGTAGACACGGGGTACTATCAGCCTAGGTAGAGGTTTCCTTAAACTATCTAATAAGGTTGTAGTTTGTAGTTTAAGCATTTCGTTCAGGGTGAAAAAGAACCTGACAATCGATGTCTATAAAAGTGTTAATATAAGGTTGAAGCTAAATTTGAAGTAGAAAAGAACTTGACTGAAATGGACAACATTATTACATAGAAACTTCACTGCTTTTAATAATATTGAAAAGCTAAATTAACTTTAATTAACCAATTACCTGTGAGCGTAGTTAGCCAGTTGCTCTGAAATTGGTGCTCTTCTGGTGAGTTAAAATAAAAATCGCACCAATTCTCCATGGAATCAGCCAAGCAATTTAGGGAAAATAAAGTGTACTGGAGAGGCAGACGGACGGACACACTAACAATAAGTTGCAGTTTGCATCAAGTGTGTATTCATGTAATTTAACTATCATGAGAGGTAAACATAGATACCTCACAATCACTCATGAACCTTACACTCATGTTGCACCTCCTCGCCAAGTGTTCCAGATGAATTGGCAAATCTGCGTATTTTATGAAAGTTACACAAGACTGACACATTAAAATTGTTTGTATATTGGTATGTGCATACATATATAGTTTTAATACCTAAGTCCAATAATGCCTTAATTATTCGTATTAATTAGCCACATTTTTTGTGTTTGAATATAAGAATACTAGAATGCTAGCAACGATTATAATTTGTAGTTATGACAACATTGACAACAATTATGTTGACTTATTATATACAGCTGTCCACAAAAGATCATTCGTAAAAAATGCAGTTTAGAAATTACGAAAAAATTTTGAATTATAACGGTTGACACGTACCCAGTTTTCACCTAGAAATATATGTCTGTCCAACATTGTAGTTTCTTCAAAATGCTCCATGGACATATTCATAAAAACTTGAGCTTCCATTCTAAACCATTTGCTTTTTAGTTTCCTCTTCCTACTACTGCACGACCAAGTCACGGAAAAACATCATATTTTCAAAGATTTTATTTGTGTATTGTGACATTATGAAAAAGTTGAAGGCAGTTCATGGAGCCCAAATGTTTCAAAAGCGGCTATCAATTGTTTTAGTACATGCGATTTTTACCTGCCTTCGCATAAGCCACATGGTGTGAATATGAATTCATCACATTTGGACTTAATGAAACACAATCGAGTGTCAGATGTTTTGGAAATTTAATCAAAGAGGGGTAGCATAGTAGCATCTACAGTGCGTTGGAACACATCATAGAAAAACGAGATTTGTTCGTCCTTGGTTACAGCATAAAAGGGCCCGGAGGTCATCCCAATGTCCCTTGTAGCTCTTAGCCGTCTAATGATCAATTTCCTATTAAACCTGGTCACAGAATTTGGCCCTGCCATTACTATCTTGACGTTGAATAGCTGATCATTACTGTCAATTCTGCCCTTAACTGCTGCCATCAGCAAGAAGTACGAGGTTAACGTCACTACACAACACACAGTTGGCATCAACCAATAAAAAACCAGAGGCAAAATGTCATAACATTTTATAGTGACAGTGTTGACCATTACCCAAATCATGAATCCTCCACTCATCAAAACTCCAGCCATATTACACCAAGCCTTGTTACCCATTCGGTCCGCAATCCGTAGAACGGTGTACCGTTTCAGGAAGCTGATTCCGTAAACTGGATCCCTCGACAAATTCAATCGCCCAAGTGTAAACAAGCAATGAGCTTGGAGCTCCAGATAAGTTAGGAAGGTGGTTATATACGTGCCTATAACGCGGCATCCTTCCACGCTGCAAATGTAGCACAGAATTACTCGCAATCCAGACACAATCCAGGTAGACGTCCCTGAGCAGTTTGCACTTGAAACCCTGCAGCAAAATATTTGCGGCAATTAGTACACGAAGGGATCCAAACCTACCAGCAAAACTCCCGGAAACAATATGAAAGGCATTACAACGCAAGTAACTGCAATCCACTGACATAAATATCCAACCTTTATCCATGTGTTCTCTTTTTCGAAAGCGACTTTGGAGTCGGGCTCACTGATATCCAGTTATGAGCTAAATCCTCCAGAGAGTCGAGCCCAGCAACGATTTCAGTCCAGTAAGACACAAAGACGCCGGCCGGGGCCCAAATCAAATACGAAAATCCGAACATCATTGCTGTATTCTTCTGACACCAAGAAATTTTAAAAACGGTTACATTAAAGGCTGCAAACACAAAATATATGCATGCCAAGGAGTATTCTTTTGATTATTACACCTACATTTATTTATTCCTAAACCCTTTTGGTGTCAGAAGATAGAGACGATCCTGTTCCACAAGAAACCCTGAAAATTGTTCGGGCACTAGCATACGTAGAGGTAGCAATCAAGCGGAATTTACAATCTTCCCGAAGAAATACTCTATTGTTTGACTTTATTTTGTCTGTTTGCATACGTGATCCAAAACCGTTTTAGTGTCAAAAGATAGAGCGGATTTTGGTCTATCAGGGGGAACTAAAACTGTTTTGGATCACGTATATTTAGGGATGCTAATCAACCGAAAATTAAAGTTTTCAAGCAAAAAAGCTGTATTGTATGAAAATATTTGGTGATTATTATTCCTGATGACTCCTAATACACTTACCTGGAATGCGCGGTCCAGGTTTAGTCTTAAATCCACGTTTTTCGACAATATTGGAACAAGGACTTCTTGTTACTGAATCGTTGTCAAGGGTTTAATACTTGTTACATAAACAGTCAGATTCAAGCATCCTTCACCCTTAAGATTCCTGTCAGGCCCTAACTTTCGTCAAGTCTATTTTTACATGGCATGTGACGCATCATAGAATCGTTGTCAAGGGTTTAATACTTGTTACATAAACAGTCAGATTCAAGCATCCTTCACCCTTAAAGAACTCATTACGGTTGTCAAAACAGAAAATTGTAGCCGTGCATATTAGTATCTTTTAAGAAGGCATTAAGCGCTTACTTCCATAAACTCTATTTGTAAGCAAATGCCAGCACACAAATAGCACATATTAAGTCGTATCACATTTTATCCAAATGCAGTCATAAACTAAACAATTTCCCAAAAAATTATACCGATAGGAAAGCGAAACAGTTTTGTTTTACAAACTCCGCATTTAAAGCTTTCTACGAGTGGGTGTTCTTGCAGTTTTAACATCCCCATGAAGTTTTACAGACGATTTCCTTGAGCACCAGGAAGATACGGTGAAAGTAAATAGGCCAAAATTGTTTTATAAGGAAGCATAAAGTAATCCAGAAAGTATCTAACAATACAATATAATTTCAAGACAAGCAAGTCTCAGGTTATGCGTCATAGTATCCAACTTGTGTCTGGAAAAATGAAAGGATGCAATACGAAACTTAATGTAAAGACCAATTGAAAAATAACTGATTTACGTTTGTATCTTTGCATTGATCCGATATCTGGCTTCAAACATCCAAAAAGTTCCAATAAGTCATCTGACGGCAAGACTAACATACTTTAGCTAGCGTTTCATTATCATTTCATTATATGTTAGTCTAAATGTTTTTTTCCAAATAGTTTACTTGGGCATAAAGATTGATAAAATTACGATTAAACTAATCTTTGTTTTCATTTTTAACTGACATATTTCTCACTTTAAAAATTTAAAAATTAACAGAATATCCAATATCCAAACTCTGTTTTCCCTTACACAAAGACAGGAGTTTGGTTTTACGATATTTTTACTGTGTACTTTCCTCCCACTTTATACTATTTCATTTGCATTTGTTAGATATTTCGATTAGGAAAATACAAGCAGCATCATAATGTGAGGCTTTCTCACCAGACTCTCTTTTACGACTTGAAAAAGGTTTCTCTTGTCATTCCTTATTCATAGAAAATACGACGTTTACTCTCCTGTGTAGCAGAGGATTTGCAAGCTAGTATTAGTTGACTTTGCAAGTGGCAACCCATATCCTGATACATTTGATGCTTTCCCCATCCGCTGGCCGTTTTCACCGACGACTCCACACTATCATTTCAGGTCCCGTATTCGATATCAACTTTTTAAGGATTTTGAAATTTAAACCATCATACAGAAATCATAATAAAATCGATAACGTCTATACAACGCGGAAAAAACTCAATAAAATTCGTCGTGCGACGGTTGTTAACATACTTTCTTACAACTTTCTTTTTGACTCGGCAGAAATGTAGGACTGTAGATGAATTCATTTTCTTGCAAGAATTGGAAATGCTGAATAGTTCGATCTCAAATTGTGAAATGACACTTACAAATCAGCAGTAACAATGAGAGACGTTACCCTACAGAATTTGGTGGTGTAAAGCTTCAATTATTTGCCCGAGCACATATAATTAGAAGAGGTTTCGAGTATGCTGGGAACATTTAATCAGTGGGCATTGAGGCTTTCCTCATTTCTGTATGGAAGCCAAATGAAACAGTTAGTGTTTAAAAAATTAAACTTGCATTGAAGCACTGTTTTATGCTTCAACTGCACTAAAGCGATATACGAAATCTCAGCAACAGTCCTGCCTTGTTGCAGCACGTTTAATTAAACACGAATATGACTAACATCTTGGTTAAACATTAACATACATAAAGATAACATATAAGCAGTTATAGGTGAAAACTACAGGAGGACACAAGTGGTGAATAAAAAGTAGAGCTTTAACCTTCAACACAATCATAAATATAACCTGGTTTAGATGTCTAGAAAGTAAGTATTTTGTTTCGACTACAATGACGGCTTTTACTGAAAAACAGGGAAAACTTGTTGAGCAATCTAATAGAAAACTTTCTGCAGAATATGAGAATAGCTCCATAGCATTTCATGCATCTTATTATAGCGATATTGCAAAGAGAAACAGAGGTTAGCCGCAGATGCAGATTGCTGTCAGAAAATGCAACAACAATATCTTTAATGCACAAAGACTTTTTACGGAGCATTAGTGCCATAGTAATGAACGCTGCTTTGTAGTAAAATGTTGTAATTTAGAATGGAGAAACCACAACGTATTCTTGTAAGTATTTGCACGGACGTGAAACTGTAGTTTTTAAGTGTAATTTCACAATTTAAAATTAACCATAGACGCTTTGTTTATGAATATTTCCACAATGCGAGTTTAAGCTACAACATAACTTATATATGGTTTATCCAAAACTCGTTGAGACGCATGCGACGGCAACTGCCTTGGTAGCTTAGGCTACAGCAACTTTCAGTGCATGCTTGGGCGACGGCGCGGGTTTGCTTTGCCGATTTTGGCTGTCTCAATGGACTTCTTCCCGATAATACATTTCACTAATAGTTACAGGTGGAGTGGTTGGATGACAAATTTTTGTGCAACTATGAGATCCCATACAGAATGCCAACACGTGTGGTGTATATAAGAATTTGTTATCATCCTGGGCCGTACACCTACAGAAAGCCTAAATTGTACACGGTTCAAATTTGATACAAGATAACCGGTACATTCGCTACCGCTGTCCTGGCCCACCAGCGTGAGAAAATATCCCGACACGTGGGCGCAGGCAAGGCTTCCTTTCTGTTCTGTCTGTTTTTCATGACTACTTTAATTTTTGCTCCCGTATCCCGAACCCTCATTTTCCGTTTTGGTGTCCCGAGCCCCCGCAAATCAGGGTCTGGCAGCGTCGCGCCGAAGGCCCTGAAGATTATTCGTTTACGTCGAAAATAAAACATATCGAAAATATAATGAATAATGATATTTGTGGACTCAAGTTCATTTGACATGCTAAGGAAGACGGAAGTATGCATGCATGCATGCATGCTCTAACCAGACAGTATCGAAACACATGGAAAGGGAAATTAGGCTTGCTTTTTTAAACTAAGAAAAACAATTGCGTATGCAGCGCTCTTGTTCCGGCTTTTTTTCCCATTAACTGCCGCAACATTCGTAATAGCCCTTTCAAACTAACAAGGGAACCTAACATGTAGTAACCTCGATAATCGAATAAAAAGTGTTGTGAATATAGGTAGCCGGCCACAAAAAACACGATGGTGCACTTGGTTTTCCCAAGGGTTCCATTCACAACGCTTTCTACAACATATACACACATAACAAGCGGCAGCTTACATATTAACGTATTTTGCACTTGTAGCTAAATTTGTTTCCTATCTAGACCTCCACAACCAACTCTGAAAATTTGTTTTACCACATTGATATTTTTACGTTTTTTTCAATTGGATTCTGTATAGCACAACTTCCATATTGCAACCGTGCAGGTTTTCATACCGAAACCGAATCCAAATATCATTACAATGCGCAAATTGAGATTAGTATTTTCAAAACTTTCCGTTAAAATGGGAATGGGAAAAATACACATACATAATATAAGTAATTTTACCCGAAGCTATGAAAAACTGGTCCAAATTCCTTGAGGGTTTGACTTTGAAAATGACCTTTGAAGGGCCTTCTTGGGAAAACCATGTGCACCATCGTGTTTTTCATTCCCTATTACCTATATTCGCACCATTTTTGTCCGAATATCGGCGTTACTTCAAGCTAGGGTCCCTTGTAAGTAAGCCCTAGCTTATGTCTAATTTTCAATTTGGAATTTGGATACACGTGAATATATCAGAGGTACTTATGCCGCGCAGAAAATGTGACTACATTGATTAATGTGCTATAGAACGAGCTTAATGCAATGCAGACATAAAAATAACTACTCAGAAAGACTTTTTCAGGTGCAAACCAGAGCCAAAATTGATTTGTATTCTATTTTCAATAAGCCTCAGTATATGGTGGAAATTCTGTTATTAAACGCCGAAGTACATATAGCGAATAGCAAAACTAATATTTAGAAATCTGGAGTAACATTTTCAGATAACGCTGGAGGATAAATGGGTGTAAAGTGGGTTGCAAATTCAATTGTATTCTGCTAGGAAAGGTTCTGCTGACGTTTCGTTCCCTTCGTTTCTAGCTGACACCAGTACAGGCTTAAAGACAGCGACAATATCCAAAGTACATATGATGGTTCTTCTAAATATGAAGCATTTACTCCCTGCTTTGTTGAATGTTCTAATCCTTTGTCCTCATATGTTTACTTGTGGACCAAATCTTCCTGGAATAAACGATCACTTGCTCAATCCTCGGAAATGGAATCTATCTGAAATAGAGACCTATATAGAACAACAAAACCTGAACAATACTCCGCGTTCAGAACCATTGTCAAATTTACAGGAGCTTTTAACCCCATATGAAAATCGTGGGTGTCTTATCATTGTGAGCAGTTTCAGGCCCGTCGACATTTTAGGCCTTACCTCACCCATTTTGTTACGAAGCCTTCAAACACGAGTTATTCTGGAAAATTTCATAAGGCGGAGGTGGTATCCGGCCAATTATGTAAAACGGGACTCGGACAAATACAACTGTACAACAAAGACACATTACGTAGGAACCCCTTCACTGGTTGCACCTTGTCTTGCGGAACTTTTGATACAATCATTTGCTCTCTCCACTAAGCCATGGTCGTGTGAGGTAGAAGTAAGTTTATTCTTGCGAATTATTGCGTGGAATCGTAACAGCTTTGTAAATGATGGGGTGGCCTATTACCCCGCAGCACTAGAATACTATGTAAGAGCACCTTTAGTAGCTAGATCATATATACTTGTGGATGATTCCAATGAAGCAAGTCAATTCAATTACGACGACGTTTGCCGTGAAATTATACATGGGTCGCGTAGCAAACGAAAGACTTACATCACCAGCCAAGAAATTCATGGACGATTTTCGTTGGCTTTACTAAGTAATTCAGCCAAACTATCGACAGTTCATATATACGAGAACTGCAAGTGGAATAGTGAAGTCGCCGTAAATGGAATACCGCATGTGTTGGATAGTCTAGATGCCGATAAATATAAAGGAGAACCATTTCATCTATGGAATCCTAGTTACTATTCAGGCTCAGCCAATTACCGTTCATTTAACTACGAAGCTGCTACGAAACAATGTACTGATTTTAACAGATTTCGGATTTTAACTTCAAGATCGAGTAAAACAGATGAATTTCGCCGTATTCCGGAAGTGCAGGCATACATTTTTCAGATTATTTTGAGAAACTTTTCTGCTATGCTATCCTATATACGTCCGTTTGTGAGTTTAAGAACAGAAAAATGTCTGTTCGTACAGTGCCTGACTTGGGATACAGCAATTCTCTTGAGTTTATTAGCAAGCCATCCCCATCGTTTGGAATCCCTTACAGTTCCCTGTTCTTCTTTAATGACACCTCTAAAGCTCTTCGATTTATCACAACGGTAACTCGGGGGTCATCTTGCTTACCTTATCAGGAACTCTACAACGTTTTTCAACCGCCAGTTTGGATATTTTCACTAATAATATTATTCCTTACTGCAATGTTTATTGCAGTATTGCTTGGAAGAAGTCAGCCCGGAGTCGCACATAGGTTAATTCAGGCTCTAGTAATGTGTCTATTAGAACAGGGAGACCCGTTTCCGTCAAGAATTCTGAAGGTTTCTCATGTAAAAGTGGCTGTAGCAGGAATATTTGTGGCCACGATCCTTCTCAGCAACGCATATAAGAACAACAACGTTTACAATATGGTGGTGCCACGAAAATTACTTACATATGAGACCCTCCAACAGCTCCAACTTGCAAATTTTTCCATTCACTCCCGTTT
>JAAXOA010000989.1:0-18083 GCA_036561885.1 Salina celebensis
GAAGGCTCCACAAAGACCAAGCAGAAGGATACAGAGTTGTACAGCCGCAAATGTTAACACGAGCTTCATCAATTCCACTTCATCTGCATTCATGAATATGTAGACGCAAGGAATAACATGAAGAACTCCAACTGTTACGATTACGTTGAAGTAAAACATGAAGTACTTTTTACTGGAATGGTTAACATGACGGAACGATTGCTGCAGGTTATCCCATTCCATTGGAAGTTGAGAAATGTTCCTTTTGAAAATTTTGTTGAAAAATGCAAAGTTTTCAACTAAATGGCTTTTAAAGGTCTCACGAGACATTATCTTAGACAAGGGATGGCTTTGAAACAAGGAATACCGAGAACAATACAAGATATTTACAACTCGCTTAACTAGTTTTTATAACTATTGTGTGTGGGTCAAGTCCGTTTCCTACAAGACAACACAACTAACAGGTGACTTCAATGTTTTTGGAGTATTTCATTCAGTTCTTAAATTGGATTGAAATCGTTTGTCTATTTATTCAGCTCCTTTGAAGTTTCCACTTTTAACGATTAAAAACTAACTTCCATAAAGTCTTACTTTGAGGATCCGAAGAAATAAACTAACTAAGCGAATTTCCCAATAGATTTTACAGATGGAAAATGTGCGAGTCTTAGACAAAGGAAGCCTTATAACTTCTTTTGAATTAATAAGTAAGCTTTCTCTTATCTACCACGTTTTTCTCCGAAATTAATCTAGCATATTTGATTAACGCGATATAATTGCAATTTCCCTACCTATTTTTAAAACATATACATATATGACTTATAGTATAGCGCTGTAGGGCACTACGTCTTGTCTACTTGCATCATATGAAGTAAAAACGAAAGCATATATGTATATGCGCGGCTATAAGCATAAGGAAATTATAATGGAAAATCTCGGGATGGTTTCGAACCCAAAGGCTGATGATGATTTTTATTTTTGGATGATGTCAAGATTGGAGTTTACCGCTACTTTTATGAATTATCACTGACATTTTTTTTTTCATATAAAAAGCGGATCAAGTATGTATTTAGTTTTCCTGAAAAATGCAACAGTAAGTGGTGATTTCGTGCCACGTGAAGTTTCACATTCAAGGTTTTACAGAAACAAAGGGAGGGCAATTAATTTTGGCATAACGTTTCCAATGATTATCCCCCAAAAATCTCTTTATTTAATTTATCGAAACAATTATTAAACTACAGAGTCGATGGTGCACTGACAGGTCTCGGTGCACGTAACACATGTGGCAAAGAAACGTGAATTATATTTAAGGCATTTACGTAAAGACAAGAATCAGTACACAGTGACAGCAGGATGACAATGTTTCCTTTGATTTAGCAGTTTGGAAAATCTTGACTAAAATGTGAAATTACATGCACAATGTCTCCTTATGTATGTATGTTTGTGGAGATTTAAATTCAACTTTAAAAAAATTGTTGTATTTATTTAACTAATTGGAATAATGTTTTTACATAATAATCATGTAGTTGCATAAGATATCCCTGTCATGTACAATTTTTGTGGTTCAATAGTGGTTAGAATTCACATTTATCAGTAAAATGTGGCAATGCACAGAATCAACCAGCAAAAGAAACTTAACAAGTGACAAAAGTCAAAATACAGTAATCTATTGGGTAACCGGCTCCGTATCAGTAAAACATTTATCAGTTAAATGTGGCAATGCACAGAATCAACCAGCAAAAGAAACTTAACAAGTGACAAAAGTCAAAATACAGTAATCTATTGGGTAACCGGCTCCGTATCAGTAAAAGCTTCACTTAACTAGCTAACATCCCACCATCGATTACGACACCTTGTCCAGTTATCATACTAGCCAATGGGCTCAACAAAAACAAAACCAAATCCGCAATTTCATTTGGCTCAATCGCCCGCTTTCCCAGCATCTTGTCCAAAATCGCAGTCACCTTTTGAATCAACTCGGGAGGCATGTCGTGCATTTGTGCCATTGGAGCATTGACCATAGACGGAAGAATGCAGTTAACCCGGATGTTATTNATGTCGTGCATTTGTGCCATTGGAGCATTGACCATAGACGGAAGAATGCAGTTAACCCGGATGTTATTTTGTCCTAACTCCAGAGCCATTGATTTTGTTAAATTTTCCATTGCTGCTTTCACAGATCCATAGGTGGCTGTCCCTTCAGAGGCAACGCGAGCAGCAATTGAGGAGATATTCACAATACTTCCTCCAGTACCCCTTTCAATCATTCCTTGGGCGACCACTTGTGACACGTTAAATATGGCACCGATATGTACCGAAAACATTCTGTCAAATGCGAAATTGTCACACATATACTAATATTACTGTGATTTTTCATGCCATTATGTATATTTTATATTTTCCTACTGCATTGCTGCCGCTTCCGTAACTCCCATAAACGGCTGAAACAACACAATCCCTGCATTATTCACCAAATGGTCAATAGCACCAAAACTGTTGACAACAGCTTTCGTTTCCTCCCAGTTGGTGAGGTCCACAACTTTAGCCGTAACGCTTGGAAGCTCCTCCAGCAACTTTGAAACTGACTCGGCATTTTTATCCACTGTAAAGACTATCGCTCCTCCGTCGTGAAACCTTTGTATAAGAGCACGACCTATTCCCTGTCCTCCTCCCGTGATTAGAACACGCTTTCCAGCAAATGAATAACTGATTGACATTTTGTACTTGTACTAAGACAATATTACTTCTTAGCCACACAGTGAAACACAGTTGGTATCAGGCCGAAACCAAAATTTACAATGGTTGTCTTCAAAAAGCGTAAAAATGAGTAACTTGAATTTTATATTAAGTTTAAAACTGGTTTTACTTACTGGCTAAAACTTTGTTTTTATTGAGTCATTGTACCACAGGGGTTTTGTGGTACGTTCATATTGACACGTGTATACACATGACTAAACTCAAGGCCATAATATTTTGCTACTGCGGCATGAGGATTTCTCCAGTCACCGGTTTAGTTTTTTGCACAAAACCCACTGGACTTCAGTTTCTGACCGGTTTTCCTAGTGTTGCCGCACACTAAGGAATTTAAATACTAGTTGTGTTTTCCCTTTTATATTATTTGCTTATAAATATTCTTTTTGCTTGCATTGATACACATTTATAACGAAGTTTTACAGTCCCCCCGTAAATTCCATTTCAACATGAATAAAACCAAACCTGAATATCGTGATTGGCCTTATATCGGTCTTGTCTTGTGTCATATTTTTTTGTGATATGATTAGGGTTGTTGTAGTTGTAAGGTGAGTAAATGCAAAAATTAAAGTTGTATTAGTTACTAATGATTCCCGTCATGACATCACAAGAATAATTTAACTAACTCTCATACCAAATTTATTTCGTGAAATTCATTTTTCACAGGAATCTCTTACTATAAATTTTCATTAAACGTTACCAGATATTCAGTTTAAAACTTCGACTAACCATTTAAATTGTACCAATTGCACCAACTATACTGCATACATGTATCTACATATTAGTTGTCTTTAATCTTTTTACTTCCATGAACAATTTGTTTTTACGCAGAATATCATAATAAAGATAAATTATGATGCCAAATATCCCCCATCAATTACCACGCCCTGACCCGTTATCATTGCAGCCAACGGGCTCAGAAGAAATATAACAAGATCCGCACATGAACAATTTGTTTTTAACGCAGAATATCATAATAAAGATAAATTATGATGCCAAATATCCCCCATCAATTACCACGCCCTGACCCGTTATCATTGCAGCCAACGGGCTCAGAAGAAATATAACAAGATCCGCTATTTCATCCGGTTTAATTCCACGTTTCCAAATCATTTTCTCTGTCAGTATTTCCTTCCGTCGAGCCAGCTCTGGTGGTAAATTTGTTGTCATTGGTGTATCCACTATTCCTGGTATAATACAATTTACACGGATATTATTCGGCATTAACTCAACCGCCATGGATTTTGTGAGGTTTTCAACTGCAGCTTTCATAGGTCCATAGCTTGCAGACAGATCGTAGTGAATACGGCCACAAATTGAGGAAACGTTAACAATGCTACCTCCGACGCCACGGTCAATCATGCTATTGGCGACAACTTGGGAGACGTTGTAAACGGCACCGACGTGGATAGCAAACATCCTAGAAAAATAATGAATATTTATGTGAACAATTTAAATTTACAACAAAAAATTTACACAAGATTGACTTACTTTGATAGTGAACTTTCGGTAACCTCCAGGAAATTCGCAGGCATAATTATGCCTGCGTTGTTGACCAAATGATCGATTGGTCCTAACTTTTCCACTGCACGTTTCGTCTCTTCCCAGTTTGATAAATCAACAACACTTGTAATGACCTCTGGAAGGTCATCTTTAAGTTTAGTAAGAGACTCGGGATTTTTGTCAATCGTAATAACAACAGCTCCACCGTCATGAAATCTTTGTACTAGCTGACGGCCAATTCCCTGAGCTCCACCAGTTATAAGGACACGTTTTCCAGTAAAGGATGCATTGATGGACATTTTGTAATGTGAAATAAATTATTGAGAGAGACAAAAATAAATTTACGTGTGAACGAAACAAACTCATATACTGAACTGATAACAATATTTTGTTTCTTATATCTGTACCGAGTGTGATTTTAATATTGTACAAATTTCAGTTTAAAACCTGTCACTGTCATGAAGATTCTCCAGATTGTGTCTGATAGCATGAAAACTGCATGAGTTATTCATTTATTGAGTCCGAATTGACCAGACCTGATTAGAGAAACATTGAACCAAACAGCACAATTTACAAGATTACTTAGATTGTGCACAAATGCCTGACATTGTCAGATAGCAGTTTGGTAAAAACAGGTTTTACTTTGAAAAACTTCGATGACACCGAGGGGTTTTAGGTAAGCAAAACATTGTTTATAATTATCCATACCCGTGGTAGTGGTGACGACTGAATCAGCATTATTGGATTAGCTTGATGTATGTATTCCATATGCAATCATATATGAAATGTGCTACTTTGCAATTTGCTGTCTTCAACTGCCTCATGATACAACTGAATACTTCCAACGTCACTGTTCAACGAAATATGTAGTCTCAAACTCAAAATTTTGTATGAATATGGTAGTTTATATCGAGAGCTAGTAAACGAGCATTTTGTCATGTTCTAGAGGTATTTTCATGCAATTCGCGACTAGAACAATGCATTTTTGAATAAAATATGATATCACAAATATTTGATGATGGTGTAAAAAAGTAGTAAGTTGTATTTATTCCAATATTAGTAAGATTGCCAATTGTCGTCAATTTTTAACATTTATTTCAAAAATTGGTATTTGATTTGTCGCCGTCAAGTTTGTCCTAGATTTTGATTTCTGTTTGGTTGGACGGAAAACAGCCACGATCCTATGCGGTCTGACGGAGCCCCAGGTCTTCTTTTTACTGTCGGTTGTACTAAAAACGTCTTGTCAAAAGGTTTGTCTTGGATTCCTAGTGTATTCTATGTCAGGTAGTCAGTCTGTAAAGAGTCCCATGAGGTAAGAGTTTACCAGTCCCCACCAGGTGCTCCACGGGCACCACCGCCACCTCCACCTCCTCCACCGCCGCCACCACCACCGCCACCTCCACCTCCTCCTCCACCACCACCTCCGCCGCCTCCACCACCACCACCGCCACCTCCGGCAGCTGGAGCTCCGTGGAATCCACCTTGATGGACTTGGTTGTAGGCATCGAAAACTGGAGGTCTGGCAGCACCACCACCTCCACCGCCACCGGCAGCGTTGACGGCTGTGGCGAGCAGGGCAGCGCCACCCAAAACGAGGATCGACTTCAGTTGCATGCTGTAACGATTCAGCTACTGACTGATTCCGAGGTGCGGAAAGTTCATAAGTATTTATACCCAACCATCATTTACGTTTATTGTCGTCATTGTCTCGCCGATTGTCTTGAGTTCAATTTCCTGCTGACAAAATATCGCTTGACGAAAGCGGAATACATATCTACATCGTAATTGATACGGCGTGATTACGAGACTACGTAACACAATTGTCTGACGCAAACAATATGCGATGTAGTATGTAAATCAATGAAAAAAACAAGTCTTCCTTTATAGACTTCTTGTCAAATACAATTTATCTCTTAGTACAATGACGAATCACACTTTTATGTTAATAAGACAGCGTTTGGGTTTCGGGATTTTGGAAAAATCTTATGAATAGGCGGTGAAATCAGCCGAAGTTCTTACCCCGAGATTCTTCTCACGAAAGCAAAAATGGCTAAAAACACACAAATATCATGGGTACACAAGAATATGAATAACATTCCACGAGGTATTCAGTAATCTAGTATGTTTCCAATCTTAACTAATTGCATATAATATTGGAAATAAAATCATTTCAATTCAATTAAAACTGCACTATCAATACAACTTAGGTCACAATAACGGCTTATGAACATTTACAACTATGTTAATACAACTTTTAGGAAAGCATTTTTAGGCGAGTTAAACATCTTTTATGTTTCTTGAATAAATACCAGAAAGCTTGCAGTGCGGTCAATTAAAGACTCGATGAACGCCGTTTTCGCCTCATTGTCCAGTTTCCGAAACGATCCAAAATAGAAACAGATAGGTCTCAAAGCCCATATTCTCCGAATCAGTATCCTCTGATCCATCTTTGACCTGAGCGATGACGTAACAACAGCCAGCTTACACTTATTGATCCATTCTAAACTAAAATTATAGCAGCTGGTTACCCTCGGATAAACAATCATAAAGATGACAACGCTTATAACCATCAACGCAATGGCTATTCCATAAACCATTGGCGGTAACCAATCCGGTCCTAATATCACCGCTGTCCCATTAATTAACAAGGCTCCATAGCCAATAATATGAAGCCAAGTTGCAAAGCTCCTTTGAATTGAATCGCCACTTTCTTGTAACAAAAAATACTCGATATATGCATTCACACCAGCGGAAACATCATTTGTCGTAAGCCTGTCAATCTTTTTAAGGGCCTTATACAGGGATGTTGTTACTAGCAGGGAGGCAAACACGTCAAAGAAATGTCTGCGGAATATTTCAGTGACGAATACGAATATTAATAGTGGTCTTGTAATCAGGACCATCCAGTGTTTGGGATTCCATCGGAGGCTGAGAAGTGTTAGATAAACAGCATCCACATCGGTATTTAGGAACAGGCTTAGACCCACGCCACTGATGGCTACGACATATGGTAGCTGATGGTAAAATAGTACCAGGTTTAGCATAGCAAGTCCGAATATGTCGCATTTTGCATGGTCGGTCAACAGTAGGTGACATTCTAAAAGGAATTCCGAAGAGGAAATTTAAAACCCGAACTGGTCAATAGAATATTTACAAAATTTAATGACGTTACCTTTCAAAGTCAATGATACAATGGAGCCCTTGGGCCTTATTAGATCTCGAAGCGTATTTCGACTTATTTCATAGTAGAAAACTGCGTTGACGTAAGTGCATCCAATATTACTGTGAAAGAATAGATAGGGATTTGCGCCAAAAACGTGAATAGCTGCAACAGCAGTTATAGCAGTGACCATCCAGTTGATGCCTTTGTTTAGAAGAGGGTCGTTCAATCCTATTGTTAGCAGGTATAAACAGAGAATTACAGCGAGTCCACCTATGATTGTGATGCATATTGCCCATGGTAATGTTTGAGACTTAGTTCGATACTCGAACCGAAGGCGTGTTGGGTTCCATACAATTGGATGCTTCAGATAGGGACCGTAATGGTATAAAGCCTGGTTCAAGGTCAGCGCTTTGGCGAGGAGCGGCGTTAGCATATTACTTTTACGTATTGAAGCAAATGACAAAATGTCTATGCGACCCGGGAAAACTATATAAATATATTGTTTTGTATAGGCTAAAAATAAATTCAATGTAAAGGGAATTCGACGCTATTCTTTGCCTATTACACACACTCTCTAACGGTTGCGCCATGTTCATAACCAAAATCAATACATCGACCTGCAAACTGAAGCGCCGCTGAAAGCTACCAAATAAATGTCCATGAACCTTTCTGGTAGGGCTTAAAAGAGCCCATATAAGGCTTACAACTACATGAAATTAGCGACCAAAAGCCATTTTTAAAAATGGACATCGATTTGAAGGATGACAGATTTTATTGATTGTCAAGTCCACCACCACACTTTTTCTTTCCTATTGCACGTTATTTTCACCGAACCAATTAGAATGTATTGCGGAAGAACTAAACGCTAAAGATGAAGTCATAAATGATATATACTTATGACAAAAATCGTATTACAAAGTTTGTAAGCCTGAATCACTTGTAAATCGGCTATAGCAATATTTAAATGATTGTTTTATATGGAACCCTAAAGATTGTTTTAAATATAACTTCCGGTGTAGCCCACATCGATTATAATACCTTGTACCTATAATCATATTTGACAACGGGAATAGCAAGAATTTAATCCAATCAGTTATTTAATTTGGATGGATACTGCGACCTATAGACATTTGCTTTCTCCAAATCTCTAACCTCTTGCAGTTCCTGTGGTAAGTTTTCCTCGAGCGTCAAATGAGTTTCCACATATTCAGGTAGAATACAATTGAAACGAATTTTTTGAGGTCCCAGTTCCACTGCATTGATTTGTTCAAGTTTTCCACCGATGCTTTCCTTGGCCCTTAGTTGGAACGCATTAATAGAATTATAGATCACCGAATCTGTCATGTCAATGATGGGTTTTTATCTGCTACTTTTTAACTGTCCAATGTTTGTTGATGAGGCTTGTAAGATATGTACAAAATATATTATTTGTTTGTTTATTTCTCATAATGAGATAAATGGGAATGTTGCAGTAGCAGCAAACCAAAATAAATACATGTTGATTGTAACTTGTAACGAATTAATAGTTATTTTTACAATGCAATAAATCAAACGTCAAGTATATAATCAAGATCCAGCATCCAGTATCAGTAAGTTTTGTATGCATTGACAGAAAATGCTAATTATATTTCTATTTTAGAACTATGGTATGATATTATTATCATTTATTGTATACTTGCAATATATTGTTTATATTTTACTCACTGGGGATGAAAGCCTTGGAATTTATCGCTCATGCTTGCATTAATGAGGGAGCCATTCCTACTTTAAACAAAATATTACTGTAAGAGTCGTACTAACAGATGTATCGACAACAATTTTATACAAGATGGGTGGGTGTACTATCTGAATCTTATGTCTCCTTAATAAAAACGAGAAAACTAGCAGTTTGATCAATTAGTGACTCGATGAACGCCGTTTTAGCTTCATTGTCTAGTTTCCGGAATGATCCAAAATAGAAACAGATCGGTCTCAAAGTACGTATTTTCCTCTGAAGTATTCTTTGATCCTTCTTGGACCGCAACGGTGACATAACAACAGCCAGCTTACACTTGTTGATCCACTCCAAGCTGAAGTTATAGCAGCTGGTAACTCTGGGATAAACAATCATAAAAATGATAACGCTTACAACCATGAGTGAAACTGAAATGCCATAAACCATCGGTGGTAGTAGATCCGGTCCCAAGATCACCGCAGTTCCATTGATTACCATCGTTCCATAGCCAAGGACATGAAGCCAGGTGGCAAAGCTCCTTTGAATTGAGTCTCCGCTTTCTTGCAACAGAAAATATTTTATGTATGCGTCAACACCGGCTGAAAGATCATTTTCTGTTATCCTGTCAATCTTCTTGAGGGCTTTATGCAAGGACGTGGTTACCAGTAGAGACGCAAACACATCAAAAAAGTGTCTGCGGAACATTTCAGAAACAAATATGAATATAAGTAGAGGCCTTGCAACTTGGACCATCCAGTGTTTGGGATTGCAGTGCATGCTGACAAGTGTAAGGAACACTGGATCCACATCTGTGTTTAGAAGTACACTTAGGGCAACTCCACTAATTATTACGACATATGGCATCTGATTGTAAAATAGAACCATGTTGGAAACAGCAAGTCCAAATATGTCGCATTCCCTCGGATTTGATAAGAGCAGCCGGGATTCTATTTAAAAATGAGAAATGACTCATACATAATATTCAGATATTTATAAAATTGAATATGTTACCTCTCAAAGTAAGCTCCAGAATTGAGCCCTGGGGTCGTATCAGATTTTGTAGCCTTTCTCGTCTCATCTCATAGTATAAAACTGCATTGACGAAAGTGCAGCCAAGGTTGCTTTCAAAGTAAAGGTTTGGATTTGCTCCAATAAGATGAATAGCCGCAACCGCAGTTACAGCAGTGACCATCCAATTGATTCCTTTGTTCTGAAGTGGGTCATTCAAACCAATAAACAGGAGGTGAAAGCAAAGTCCAAGGGCCAGCCCATCTATTACAATAATGCTTAGTGCCCATGGCAGTGTTTCGGTTTTTGTTCGATACTCGAACCGAAGGCGTGCTGAGTTCCATACAATAAGGTGCTTAAGATAAGGGCCATATTTGTATAAAGCTTGGTTCAAGGTCAACGCTTTAGCGAGTAGTGGCGTAAGCATTTTACTGCTTCTAAGTTTAAACCACGACTATTAACTTCTTGTTTTTTTTGTAAGGGTGGATCAATGCATAAAACGTTATGAACTAGCTTACTTTGCCCTAAAAATAAATCATATTACGTAGGGAATTCATTCCAATGCTTTCCTTTGTTCTTTCCCTAACTATTAATCTTGTTCTGGGATCCATGATCAATACATTGATCTCCCGAATTTAGGTGGTCATGGTTAAAATATGCAAAGCTAACGATTGCTATCTGTATTTCAATGATCGCTTTGAGAACTGAAGAACAAAGAAAGGGAATCAAATATTAGTTATAATTCCAATGCATCCATGTCATGTGTAACTCGTATGTTGTCTAACATTTTCTTGAAGGTCAAAATATCCAGAATGCAATTAAATCAAAGAAGTCTTCATGAAAACTTCCAAATTATTATTTACTGGTCTTTCAAGTATCAGTTTCTATGTTTTAAAACTGCTACGATACACGATAACAAGAATTGCACAGTGATTTTTTTTTGCGTAGTATATTTTATAAACGACAGGTCAGCTAGAAATTTTGTTAATTTAACTTGCAGTATAGCCACCATCAATGACAATACCCTGTCCTGTGATCATATTTGACAATGGACTTAACAAGAAAATCACCAGATCGGCTATTTCATTTGGATCGATGCCCCGACCTCCAAACATTTTCTTTCTCCAAATCTCTATAACCTCTTGCATTTCCGGTGGTAAATTCCCCCGGGCCGTCATTGGGGTTTCCACATATCCAGGTAGAATACAATTGACACGAATCTTGTGAGGTCCCAGTTCCACTGCCATAGATTTTGTTAAATTTTCCACAGCTGCTTTGGCCGGTCCATAATTGGAGCACATTTGGCTGTGAATACGAGCCGCAACGGAGGAAACGTTGACAATACTTCCTCCAGTGCCTCTTCCAATCATTCCTTGAGCAACAATTTGGGACACGTTATAAACAGCGCCAACATGCACAGCGTAGTTTCTGAAATCAAGAACGTATTATGCATTCATATCGATTCAAATTTGTTTTATGGACTAGTTTAAGAATTTTTACTTTGTAGCCGTGCTCTCCGACACCTCTAAAAATGGTTCTGGAATAATAATTCCCGCGTTGTTTACTAAATGGTCGATTCTTCCAAAACCTTCCACTGCTTTCCTAGTTTCCTCCCAGTTTGACAAATCAACAACCACAGCAACAAAATTGGGAAGGTCATCCAGTAGCTTATTAATTCCATCACGGTTTTTGTCAACCGTGAATACTTTGGCGCCAGCGTCATGGAACCTTTGTACTAGGGCACGACCAATTCCCTGGGCCCCACCGGTAACAAGAATGTTCTTTCCTGAAAACGTGTAGCTAATTGACATTGTGGCGGGAGTTTCTGCAATATTTCTTAATTTGTTGAGGTACAAAATTACAACTACTATTCACTTCCACCAATGAATGTGAATTGACGGTGATAAACCATATTCATATCCATTTATAAGCCCCTATGATATTGAAAATATGTATGAATGGTGCACCAGGATTGTAACAACTTCGTTTACAAAAGGTTTGAGAACTTTCTGTGTCTGGCGAACAATGTGCCTTTTAGAGCTGTTATCTACTACGGTTTCAGTGGACAGGTCTTGTTGCCAAAGCTTAAAATAAATATTTGTACATGATTGCCCCTCTATACTCGTAAGGATGTTAAATCGGTGAAGGTTTTCTGTAACAGCAATATATGAGCGAAAGCTGTACCACAAACAACCATTTGTGCACAATAAATATTATTCATATCCAGCATCTGCTTAACAATCAAATACCACATACAACTACCAGTTTTTACAAACAAAGATCGAAAGTAAATAAATTTATTTAATCTTGTGACCAAGGCCAATAGACTAATGCACTTGAACATAAGTTTACAATATCACAGAATGCATTACAATATTAAAATAGGGTTTATTCTCGATAATACCTGGAATGAATTATATAACATAAGAACCGGTTAAAGTCAAACTGAAACAAGTTCTCTCAACAGAAAATCCATCTTTATTTTCAGATCGTGAAAAACTCGCACCAAGTTAACCCTTCGACGAATATATAAATTCTTTGTGCTGGTAATGCAGACCAAGACAAGGTTTTTCATGCAGCTTCGGAATTTATTTATGATTCAAGAATATTTGTACTCAATGACCCCGACACTGGTGTCGAAAATCGGTTCTAAATACAGCATCATCCCCAATGTATTTTTTAAAGCTGGACTAATACGCAAAACAGAATAATACTGGTAAAACGAGTTTATTACAACATTTTAATGTAGAAAGCCAGATCAGTACGGATATGTTGCTGTTTGCCGTGCAGAATTACAAAACGTTATGTATGTGTAAATAGCTATATTAAAACATTTAATTTTAATTTAAACTTCATATGTATAACACAAATTCTGATTAAGACGCCAAATATCCTCCATCAATTATTATCCCTTGTCCTGTAATCATAGCTGATAAGGGGCTAAGTAAGAAAATCACCAGGTCAGCTATTTCATTCGGCTCAATACACCGTTTCTCCATGGTTTTGGCAATAAAACCATCTCGGAACTTGAGCAATTCCTCTGGAACACCGTCAGAAATATTTGTATTTACAACGCCTGGAAGAATACAGTTGACACGGATGTTATGCGGGCCCAGTTCTACTGCCATTGATTTTGTCAAGTTTTCCACTGCTGCTTTCATTGGTCCGTAGTTGGAACACATGAACAGATGAATACGGCTAGCAACAGAAGAAACGTTAACGATGCTTCCGCCAACGCCACGATCAAACATTCCCTTGGCAACTATTTGGGATACGTTGTATATGGCGCCAACATGGACTGAAAAGAGACTGAAACAAAGTCAGATTTTTATCACAGGAACCTTTTCATAAAATAATCTTAGTCATTTATTCCTTACTTAGTAAGTGAACTTTCCTTAACGTCCAGGAACTTTTCTGGAAAAACATTTCCAGCGTTATTTACAAGATGGTCAATTACACCAAATTCCTGCACAGTTTTCTTTGTTTCCTCCCAGTTGCAGATGTCAACAACTACAGCAGTAACACTTGGCAGAGCCTTCTTTAGTTTCAGAACCGCTTCGGGGTTCTTATCAATTGTAAAAACCAAGGCACCGCCATCATGGAACCTTTGCACAAGGGCTCGGCCAATTCCATTCGCTCCACCCGTAATAAGCACCTTCTTCCCGGCAAAGGAACATGTTATAGACATTTCGTAGCTATTCGAAATATGTTCACAATCCAAACGTTAATATTCAGCAGTTTGTCCGTCCACTGATAAGCGTCTGTGGTTATTGCTCCAGAGTTTTAATAGAACTGATCATTGTTTGTGCAAGTAACCGAGTTTTGCTTTACAAAACAATTTATTTATGAGGGCTTTTTGTTCAAGCTCCGTCAAACGACTTTGATAGGAGCTTCAAGATAAAAATCCTGATGAAGCGACTTTGCTTGCAGCAGCATACAAGTTTTTTGTTAACTGACTCCTTGTTTCGGTCCTAATGCCCCGACAAGGTAGCTTTCACCTGCCAAAGTTGTTTGTATGTCAAATGTATTAGTTTGAGAAGGTATAGCCATAAACAATTTTCCTCCCGGGAGTTACTCATCTGGTAAACTTGAGTTTAGCTACGAAAACTGTCAAGTATTTTAAACTTTTGTGCAAGTAAGTGATTTACGATAACAAATAAAATATTAACAGATCTGTATGTCTGTAAGGTCTGTCAACGTAATCTTGGACAAGCTACTGAAACCACTATCCTAACATTCTATAAGGTCACAGTAAGGTCTGGGATTACACATCACAATTAAACCGGTTTCATGAACAGAACACAAAACTTGATTAAAACTGCTGATTCAATCCACGCAAAAGATATTTGTCAGAGACCACAAAAATGCAAAATATTGTTTGGTAGTCTGTAATGTACTAAAGCATTTAGTTTTGTAGTGAATTCCATGTTTTCTGTCTGCTCAATTGAAACAAGAAAATTTTTTATTGTTATATCTCGTCAAATCTCGTGTATGATGTACAGAATTAGTTTATAAATTACCGTTTGATGTGGTATAAAACAATGTAATCTTGGAGGAATGGAAATAGTCGTTACGATGATAATATTATTATTGATTTTTGATCTTATTTAATGCAAATTTCCTCATAAGTTGCAAACATAGTTGGCGGAATAAGTTTTCATTAAGATTTTGAAACACGATAAAGAAAAAATATGTATGATGGTATATATTTGTTGACATGCTTTCGAATTTGCACGCAAACTATTTAAAACTCTGGAGTCCTTAATGGGAATTACGAGGCTAAGTATCCGCCATCAATAACTACGCTTTGACCTGTTATCATAGATGACAACGGGCTGAGCAAGAAAATAACCAAGTCCGCTATTTCATTGGGCTTAATACGCCGCTTATTTAAAGTTTTTTCGACAAAAGCATCCAGGTAGTCAAGCAGGTCTTGTGGAGCACAATCAGAAAGATTTGTCTCTACCACACCCGGATGAATACAGTTGACCCGTATATTGTTTGACATTAACTCCACTGCCATTGTTTTTGTCAAGTTTTCAACAGCTGCTTTCATCGGTCCATAGTTGGCACACTTTGGAAGATGGATCCGACTCGCTACTGAAGACACGTTGACAATACTTCCAGCGAACCCACGGTCAATCATTCCCTGGGCTACAATTTGCGATATATTGTATATAGCACCAACATGAACTGAAAACAGACTAAATAAACAATAATGTCACCACAGTGTAATTTGACAAGAAAAAGTTTTAATTATTTGCTTACTTAGTTAAAGAAGCTTCGTTAACTCCCAGAAACGGTTCGGGAATAGCGTTTCCAGCGTTATTCACGAGATGATCTATGGCACCCATTGCTAGCACAGTTTTTCTTGTGTCCTCCCAGTTGGAAAGATCAACAACCACAGCAGTTACACCAGGAAGTTCCTGCTTCAGTTTCTGAATTCGTTCCGCATTTTTGTCTAGTGTAAACACAACAGCACCGCCATCGTGGAACCTTTGAACAAGTCCTCGGCCAATTCCACTGGCTCCTCCAGTTATAAGCACCCTTTTACCAGCAAAGGAACAAGTAATTGACATACTGTCAGTCTATGTGATAAGATACCAGTTTACAGAATACAAATGTGAGTTTTCTCAACAGTCGACTTGTCCAAACATAAGTTGTTAACAGATGTGCAGTTTGTATGAAACTAAACCACGCACGCAGTGAAACTTACTATGTAGTTAGAGAAAAACAGGTTGTGTGCAAGATCTTCAATATTAATTAATTTGAATGATTTCTTGGTAAGAAACATTTCTTAGTAATCAACAATACTGAAATATGATATGACAACTTCTAGATACACCATAAGTAATTTCAAAAATGACATGATGGAAATTATTCGGAACATTGAATAGGAAGATGTTTGTTTCAACGACATAATGAAGGAAGTAAGTAGGTACAAGAATAATGAACTTCTACAATTGAGTCCTGCAATTGATATATCCAAAAAACAGCTTGTGGCCAAGTTTTTGTGAATATCCAAGCAGATACTTGATTGTTATGAAGTGTGCAGAATGTGTAAAAGGCGTATCCGATTTTTTATTTAAGGCTCCGTTGTCTGAAAAGTTTACATAGATAGTAACCATAGTAAAACACAAACTACAAAGTACATACATAGGAAGAAAGAAGCTAGAAAACTGTAATTTTCAATAATTCAAGATATGGATTACGATTACGACGCGGTGTACCCACCATCAATAACAATTCCCTGGCCTGTAATCATCACCGATAATGGACTCAGAAGAAATATAACGAGGTCAGCAATTTGATCCGGGGTAATGGCTCGTTTCCCAATCATTTTCTCCGTTAGAGCATTCTTGCATTGGTCTAATTCTGGAGGAAGGTTCTGAGCCATGTGTGTATCAACCATACCAGGAAGAATGCAGTTTACACGGATATTATGTGGCATTAGTTCTACAGCCATGGATTTGGTTAGATTTTCTACGTCAGCTTTCATCGGTCCATAGTTGGAAGCTAGTTCAAAGCCAATACGACCAGCAATTGACGACACGTTAACGATGCTTCCACCCACTCCGCGGTCAATCATACTCTTGGCGACTACTTGGGAGACATTATAAACAGCGCCAACGTGGACTGAAAACATTCTAACAATATACATTCCAGAGTTTAGTAAAAACTTTAAGACTGAAATAATTTTAAAACATTTAAAGATATTTTCTAACGCATTAACTTACTTTGACAATGAAGATTCAGTTACTTCCAGGAAAGGCCCAGGCATTATAATACCCGCATTGTTGACCAAGTGATCGATAGGTCCGAAGTTGCTCACTGCTTGATTAGTTTTGTTCCAATTTGACAGGTCTACACAGCAAGTTGTTATCCCGGGGAGTTCCTCTTCCAGCTTTGATAATGCTTCAGAGTTTTTATCTACTGTAAACACAATAGCACCTCCGGCATGGAACCGTTTTACAAGTTGGAGACCAATGCCTTGAGCTCCTCCAGTGATAAGAACACGTTTCCCAGCAAATGAAACGCATATTGACATTTTGTATCTTGCTTTGACAAATCGGTCCAGTTATAACAACAGTAAATTTATTTTCACGGACAAACCAAAAGTTATGTGTGTGCGAATGGTAAAATCTAGTTATGAACTGGCTGTATAAGATCAATGAGAAAATATTTGCAAATACACCTGAACGAGGTGCATATCTCATGCCAAGATTTGAAAAGGGTTTGGAAAAGTTCCATGATGCTTTTTAACATGGCTTAGGTTCATCACACTCGTAAATGTGGGTAAAAGGGATTATACTCATGAAGTTAAAACATGATTTAGAACTCGCCCTAGTTGCATTCAGATAATCCAAATTCGCATTTCCCCGTATCAGGATTAGGTAGAAGTGAACGCAAAACAGGTTTTCTTACCAGATGGACAAAACTTTAATAAATGATTGAAATGACTATCTGTATTTAAGTTTTGTATGTGTTTAAGTTGTGATTTTGATTGGCATGATAATGTGTTTATTATAGTAAAATGTCCTTTTAATGTGATTTATTACAACAACAATGGGCTAAGGTACTATGCGAGGACATAATAAGCTTTCAGACACCCTTTCAAAAACCTGATTTCATCATGAATATCAATTCTCGCAGATCCAATGAACTGGTTGTCTTGAAATTCCACACTGAATTAAATATAGCAGACCTGTTTGCAATATGTGATCTGTCAATTTATAATAGATGTGCTATTTGCTTTATGAATAATTATTAAGTAGCGGAAGCTACTTTATGCGGATGCTGGCTGCGTCTGTCCGTCCGTCTGTCTGTCTGTGACCATGTCTACAGGCTGTACCTATTGACCGATTTCTACCAAATTTGGCACACATGTTCGTTTTTCATTGAAGTTGTGTGCATTTAATTTTCAGACTCTCAGGTGTCACCGTTCACGAGTTAATTGCGCAATTAGTT
>JAAXOA010000990.1:0-18080 GCA_036561885.1 Salina celebensis
TAGGTGATCCTATCCCACCGCTACAGCTGAACGATGAAATTCATCCAGTTGCCGTGGATTCTATCAGAGACGTTCTTAGAGTTCAGTCTGAATACTGGTCTGTTTTAAAACCATTCAGAAAACATTTTCCGTTCAACGAGAATCAAGTAGTCTTCGGAGTGTATCCTGAAAAACCCAGTGTCGAAAATCTTGACAGTTGTTTTGAAAAGCTAACTATTCAAGAGAAAAGTAAGGAGAGTCGAAGTGAGTTTGATTTAAACCTGAATCCAATTGAGATGGAACGAGAAGCTAATGAGAACGCTGATGCCACTGCAGCAGGCCCTGCCGCGTCTAGCTCCAAGGAGGAAGTCAACGTTCAACCGATCAATCTGACTGTAACAACAACTGGCGCTACCGAGGATGACGCGAATCCGTTGAACGAGGCTCTCCAAATCATGGGAGAATGCGCTAATGAGGTACAGCTGACTTCTAATTGTAATGATCCTTTTTAGTGTTGGAAGTTTTTCCAGATCTGCTAAAATTCTTCAAGTTTCTAATAAACATGTTTATTTCTGTGTTTTTCAGGCGGTCACAGGGGTTGTGGTCTCTCCTAAGACGAATTGCCCTCACTTGGCTGATATTGGCCCGTTACCGGCTGAAGGAATCGACGTCAATGCGAAGTGCTCTGATTGCGAGAACACGGGAGAAAATTGGATCTGTCTGAAGTGTTACACTGTAAGTACAATTTAATATACTTGTACATTCATTTAGTCTCTAAAGGCGAGTTTAAAGTAAGAACATTTTCATTATGTCCAGGTTTACTGTAGCCGTTACGTCAACGGTCACATGGTCAAGCACGGGGAAGCCACTGGCCACAAGATTGCTCTCAGCTTCGCGGATTTGTCTGTCTGGTGTTACGAATGCGACGATTACATTGATCATGCTGTAAGTTGCCTAACTAAATCAACCCATGTTGAGCGAATGAGACTATTTCATCAAGTGTTCTCAAACTGCAATTTTAATTCATATTGTTTCAGGATTGTCACCCGGCCAAGTCTGCTGCTCACGTAAGCAAGTTCGGAAAGCCTTTGTAACTTCAATCCCGGTGTCGAAAACAACATTCTTATTCTTCTTTCCAAATTAAATTAAATGTGATTTTAATGTAGTGCCTCTAAACTTAAAGTATAAAATGAAATTGTATATCAATCGGCAGCAAAACCGAGTTAGTTGTAGTCCACTTACGTACGCGATTGTAGAATTTGTATCTAACCGTAAATTGAAAACTAAACTGATGTACTAGAAATTAATTTATTAATTATAATAGAAATGCTGTAACTGATTTTATTATTGTAAAACGTACATCGCAATCATTTCTACATAACTAATTACTCTCTTCAAGTACTTGCTCAAACGAGAAAACAATTTACGTAACTTATCTGGCCAATAACTCTCTAGCTTATTTGCATAATACCACAAGTTCAAACTGAAATATTTACTCTATTGTTTTACACGTACTGCTATATACCAACATATAAACTAAACATTTATCACAGTTCATAACATAATTTTTGTTGAAGTTACCAAAATAAAAATGAAACAAAAATAATTTAAAAAACTCAGTGTGCAGATTTAGAGCATTTTCATTTCATCGTTCTTTTTATCTGTTACGTAAGAAAAACTAGATAACTGGTGAAAAACAGTATAAAAGTTAACCCTGCAGTGAACAAGTCACCAATATACAAAACAAAGTCATAAAAGGTGTCCTGGAATTTAAAAGTGTTCATTAGTCTGTCCTCCTCTTCGCCAATAGCAGCAAAGAAAGCAGACCTCTTGGAGCTATTAGTGCTTTTGTAATTGTGGTAGTCTTTCTCTTTGTTAATTTTATACAAGCTCAGTCCAAACTGGAGAAAGTTGGACCCGCTCATTTCCTCGTTGAAATGCCCCATGAATACATGATTCCAGTAGGTTTTCACATGAACTGGCTTCAAGTAGCGGAATGCCTCTTCGCTTTCTTTCCCGTAGACACGCGGAATCAAGAGGAAGCTAATACGATTCTTTTGGTCGAGATCGTCATGGCTGGTGACCAACCGCTTCAAGTCCCTTTCCAAATGACTCATTGGCAAAGGGCTCACTCCTGTGTGAAACACACGTACTTTATTAGTCGATTCCAATTTGAGCACCGTCTTGTACAGATTGGGAGGGAGACCATCGGCATTTGCTGCTGTACAGATCATCCCAAGGCAAGACTGGTTTCTCCACTACAGTTTTCCATTTGGATGGAATGACCAAAATGAACGTTGGAGGGATTGCAGACATCTGGGAAAATGTAATGTCCACATGAGTTTCGTTGAAGCGAATTGGAATGAGTTTGTCGTATAGGTACAAGAAAGCTTGACATTATTCCCCCTTGACTGATATATCCCCAGAAGAAAATCCCCAGAATGTTGCAAAGAAACCAGGCGAATCCTATTTTGTAACTAAATCGGGATACCAACGGGATCTTGTGGCCGTGCATATACACCAGGGGGAAAATCAACGGAACAAGGTCAAAGGGCGTAGTGTTAATTCCGTTTCCCCTTATGAGGAACAATAATGGTAGGAACAATGAGCAGTTTAGAAATGTCCAGTGAGAATCCATATTGGGTTTGTCCCTCCATTCAGCGAAAAATATATCGTGCAATTCCTTCATGAACGACACAACTCCCATTAGGCCAAGAACGTTGAAGAGGAGAAAGTACATGACGAAGATTTTCGGATACGCAGCCAGATCTCGGAATGGGGAGTCTTTTGTAGCAAAGTAGTTGACTGGAGTGACTACAAAGCTTTCTGGGCTTATGTTCAACGTTCGAAAGTCATCAAGACAAAGCTTTCCATGATAGAAGGAATCCCAGAGGATGAATGGTACGGAATAGAGAAAGAAAAACGCGAGAAATGTGAAGATTCTTGCGTGAAAGTATTTCATTCCCATGTAGCGGTGACTGATTCCTCGTTGCATATAAAAGAAAAGAGGGATGCACGCGTATGACAAGAAGAATTCTGGATCGTTAAACAATCCTGTGACGATTATGAACGTGATTGTTTTCAAGTTGCGGATGCAGGTGTATCCTGTCTTTTTCATTTCTCGCAAGTACTGCACCCGCTCCAGGGGAGTCACTGCTTTCTTGTATTTCTCCAGTTTTGGGAGGTAGCTCTCGTAAGAGTAGAATGATTCAGAGACCAGGTAAAGGAGGGAAGCGAAGAGCAAAAGATTTATGGAGGAAGGGTGCGTCCGAGTGGCAAAGACTAAAAGCACCTGTGAGCTTGCGAAAGTTACAAGTTGAATGGAGTAGTCCTTTTTGTTCACTCCTGCGTCTTCAGTGGCTGAAGTGTCTGAGCTGGTGTCCGAGGAAGAAGTGGAACTGGATTCACTACTGCTTCGACCGTTTCGGATGTCACTTTCCAGCCGATCTTTAGTCTGCTGGTCGGACCTCTCTTGGGTAGGTCGGTTGGAGATGTCATTAAGTTCTAGGAACTTGACAAGAAGATAGTCAACGAAAAAGGAAACTGCCACATTGAAAAGGCGGGGGATGAGAAGTAGAAGTTTGGAATTTGGTATTTTCTCTTTTCCAATTGGATGGCTGTAGGTGAGGAAGTAGTTGAATATCATGTAGGGAAAGTAGATGGTTGAATGAAGCAAAACCATGGAACGAGTAGGAAATGTCGAATTGTATCCGGGAGACTTGTAAACTTGCAGGTCGAAGTAGTCGCCTTCACAAATCACCGAAAATTAACAAAAATAAGACATAATTCCTACAAAGCAGTACTTAAATACTATTACAACGTTATACCTGCAACCACCTCCAATGAATTGCTGAATTCGTCTTGATGAATCCATCCTGTTTGGATGTTTAAAGTGAGGATTATTCTTAGAAGAACGAGAAGCTCATAGAGGCCCCACAGCCGTAACCTCTGCCGCTCATCCCTAGGTTTGCCTAAAGCGCAACCATTTTAATTAATTTCAATAATTATATATGGTTTACCGCACAAGTACCAAATTATACATTATGGGATTACTTGGAATCAGTTGTGAGTTTTCCCTCTCACAGGCAATTTTTCGGACAATGTCCATATTCATGATTTCTGCTTTCTTTTTCAAAAAAAAACTTGAAATTACAATTTATGACATATTACGATCCACAGAATTTACTTCTCAGTACGTATAAATATGATATCCCATACTTTACGCTGCTAACTGTACGAGAGACACACAAAAGACAAAAGAAAGTCATACATGCTGGAAAGTGGAAACAGTGCAGCTACCAACTCGGTTTTTATACGCATTATCGATCAGACATCCCTATCCCACATGAGAACGGAACAACTTTCTCCAATGTTTTGCTTCCGCCAGTTACAAGCGAATAGCTACGAAGCATTTGATACTTCAGCATATACATAAGCTCCACATAGAAGTAAATCTTGCAACGTAACAGTTGCCTGTTTCAAGCGTCTTATGCAATGCAAAATGTAAACAAAGTTAGGAAATGATATTGACATGAAATTTTCTGTGCATATCTACAAATGTCACCCCATATGAAGTTTTCTTAAAATTGAGAACATTGGAATAGGTCATATTCATTTTTTGACCTCATTGATGTGGTTTACAATCAATATTAGCCTAATATCATTGATATTGGAGAGGCTAGTTTTTTCATCGAAAACAAGTGCCGTTTATGAGTACATTTCTGCTGCATACGCAAGAAAACGCTGTTGCCAGTTGTTAACAATTACACTTGTTGTGTTCATAAGAGTTGAAGATCAAATCAGTACATTCAACATTGATGCATCTTTAACTGCGCTGAAGTTGGCAGACTATGAGGAGACGATTTTTTTGATGGTGTGCACAATGAGTGAGAGCTCTAACTATTTGGCCAAACTGCGCATCGCAAGTCTAGCACTTCCTCTTTTGATTCTTTAACTTTTATAGTGATGTAGAACGATTTAATGTGAGATATGCCGTGGTTAGCTATATTTCACAACATGCGGAAACCTGAAACTTTAATCAAATCAATTTTGGTTTACTTTATCAAGCAAAACAGCCACAGCAGTCACAGCCATAATGTTATGCAACATCTGAGAGCTAACGAATTTTAAAATATAAACTAAATGAAGCCTGTCATTGTAGTTTGTCTATGTAAATGCTATCTCGGGAAAAGCCTGAGCACGTCTAAACGGGGACATCCTACCAACTTGGTACTAATGCAGTAACGATTTTCAGCTAAGAGCGTAGTGGTAACATTTAAAATCAACAATTCAAGACACTAGATCGTCACAAGGTCGTACCTTCTGACAATTACGAGTAGCAATACATCATTTTCCTTCTCGCATTCCAGTTTTCATTCATTCTTTCCAGCATACATATTTCGACAAAAATCAACATTGTTTCATTCATATCTGTACACACCTCACTCAAAGGAAGTCGACCTGCATTGTACTGGCTACCAGTACTGAACCACCTTCATACTGAATTATATGAACGAAAACGAAAAGCTCTGAGGCAAAATACAAATTTCATGGCTACAAAACTACTTTGCCGACTCGTCATTAATCCGCTCCATAACTACTAATCATCACATCAATCAGCGAAGCAAAACGAACGTGAAAAAGGCAAGGTCTTTGGTTTATTGCGATTTTACGTTGGCTCAACAATCACGACTTCGTTTGTACAACTTTACTTCAATGTTTAGCACAGCTCGTCTTACGAAAATACATACTTTCTTAGCTGATCCAGCAAACCTCAAGCGTATAATCATGTCCATGCAATTGCTCAGGTGTAGCATCTTCTCTGTACCCAACTGTAACGAAACGTTTTCTATAAAAATTATATAAGATTTTTCCCGTAAACTGAGAGTTGAGGGAGTGTAGGAACGCTAATAAAAATGTTTGCTTGCATAATATTTTTAACATGCTTAACATCCATTCTGCTTCAAGTCCAAAAAAAAAACAGCGTAAAGACTTTTTTATGCATTTCATCTTTTTCATGAAGCCGTGTAAAAAAAATGATTATAGTACGTCAGCAGCAGTGTACTCACTGTTCACGTCTAGTTTGTGTTTGGTCCTCATGAGTCTATGAGATACCTGAGTGAACTATGAAAATATTTCAGTGCAAGTAATTATTATACCTAATAGACTTGGAAAATTGCAGCAATTAGCGTACATAGCGATTCAATAGGTAGACCATTTGAATTAACATGCGTGACAGTAAGTAATACCATTTCTATTTTGGAATAAAACCTGAATGATTTGAAAGTAATGTTGATTTTTTTTTGCCGTGGCCAGAGATTTCCAGACTAAGAATAGCGGGTGTAATTGTTTTTGGACTGGTGTGCGGAAATGCGTTCGCTCGAAGGGCTACGAGATCGGTGGAACTGCAGCGGGTTACACAATCTGCGAATTTGTTTGCAGAGGATGTCTATCAGGTTGATGATTACTAAGAATAGGTCAATTTTTTTGATAACACAGAGAGGGACAAATTTTGTCTAATAAATTACTTGTAGGCTTTGATTAAACCAGAGCCTGACAATGGCAAACCCAAGCTGAACATAACGTATGAAAACAAGAATGTCGTGTTTTCTCCGTTGAGTCTTGATGTAGCATTTGCTATGCTAATGGCAGGAACAACTGGAAATACAGAAAAGGAAATATAGGGGCGCTCTGAGAATCAAAGAAGACACCAAAGAGTCAGACATGCACAAGGGGTTTCAAGAACTAATCAACAGCTTTAAAGTAGGTTTATAATTAAAAAGATGGACTTAAGAGTGCATAATTTAAATTGAACAAATTGATCGCTACAGGACAAAGGAAACGATGAAGATGAAGTTCAGTTGCATTTGGCCAACAGGATTTATGTTGGTCCTTTGTATCCAATTAGGCCAAGTTTTTTGTATGCAGTTCGTCAACACTTTTTTGCTGATGCGGAACAGCTCAATTTTGGCGAATCTGAGAAAGCTTCAAATACCGTCAACGAATGGGTGCGAAAAGCTACCAAAGACCGTATCAAGGATATTGTCACTCCAAGTAAGATGGCAATAATATGTAAATAACCCCAGAACTTTTATGTTTGAAACAAAATGTAAATATGAAATTGTGCATGAAATTAGGCATGCTGAATAACCAGACGCTGATGGTTCTTGTAAATGCGATGCATTTCAAAGGAGAATGGAAGTTTCAGTTTAACCCAGACTACACAAATGAAAGCAGATTTACTACCATTTCTGGAAGTGAAATTCCAATGAATATGATGCGGATGGAGCGACCAAGACGAATGCCTTACGCAAAGATCGCAGAATTGAGGCTTGCTGCAGTGTCGATGCCATACACTGTAAGATTTTGTCAATCCAATTCAATTATCTAAAGAAATGCTACCCTGTATTCAAGATTGTCATGGCCTTCTGTTCTGTTCTTTTGTAATAGACGACGAGGTACAGTTTGGTAATTCTTTTGCCTGAGAAAGGCCAAAGTTTAAAGGACATCGAGTCTAGAATTCATGACGGACTTTTGTCAAGTATACCGACACGGCTGCGACCTACGATTGTTGACATCAGATTGCCCAAATTTAAGATGGAATCTAATATCGACTTGATTTCTAGCAAAGTTGTGGAAACTGTAAGACCATCCTACATATATAATATGTACATGTCCTACAACCGTATCATATTATGTGAACTCATGTACGTAATAGCAGTGAAATTGATTTTGGCCCTAAATTCGTTTTTCTTCAATTTCAGCTTGGAATGGCAAGTATAACTACGCAGTTTGCTCAGTTTGATAAAATGACTGATGAGAAAGGTCCTCACATTACAAATATAGTTCATAAAGCTTTCCTCGAGATAAATGAAGCAGGTTTGTTTCCTATCATTTCTTATTGAGTTGTCACGTTCGTTGAAGTGAACCTTAACATTTAATGAATTTAATTACTAACCAACAGGAACTGAAGCTGCAGCGTCAACAGCGTTGGTTGCGCAAGCTCGATCTCTTATTGTAGACCCTGAACCAGCCATAAAGTTTGATGTTGATAGACCATTTATTGCGTATATTTACGATTCTAAAACAAACAGCGTTCTTTTTATTACTCGGAAAATCATGTGAAAAACTACGTTTGATTCAGATTGTTCATTTTTCATGTTACCTGTATATAAATATTATTGTAAACTCGATGACACTAATGTTTTCCGAATTAAAATAGTGACTTTTTCATATGAAGAGAAAGCTTATCTATCGCAAAATTTTCAGAGTAATGATATCGAAATCACGTACGAACAAAGAAAGAGGTTATATCGTAAAATGATCCAAATCATTAATGGGTCCGATATTTTGCATGTATGCATAATGAAATTAACATAATGCTGCGTGTCATTTAATTTGTTAAGGATGCAAAAAAAAGCGGATATTTATTTCACCCATTGGTTTCACATTTTTGATTTGCAACTAATACTGCAGTGAAAACAAAAATTCCACGGCCCTTTCTCGACATGTCTAATTAGTCGAAAGCTTTCTGCATGCTGTCGCTTGACAATGTTCACAGAACCTTTCATCTTATTCCTGTCCGATTTCACATGGTGTTGAGTTCCGTTTACATCCGTTCGGGTTGGGATAAGTCTCCAAGGAAGAAAGTACTTGGCTATGACCACAATTTGACCTTCTAGGGTGATACCTTTGATGTGGCATACGCGTTTGCAAGTGATCTGATAGTCTCGGTAATCGCATTGAGACGTTTCAATTCAGACGCTGCTGGATACTGAAAGCGTGTGAGTGGGGTCCGATAACGTGCAAAAGGTGCCTACCTGAAAATCGTCGATTGGAATTCGGAATAAGTATAACCATTAATGTATTAAATTAATTTACATTTGACGCCTACCTCAGCTGCAATTTTGAGGGCAAACAAGAAAAGAGCTAGGAGCTCATGGTAATGAATTTTGTTTGAAATATAAAAATTAGCATGGTAACGATGTTCCAACTCTGTAATAAATCGGGAATCACGGAAGACGATTTTATCTTCATAAACTCTACATTTTCCTCCGACTTTCCAAATAACTTTGTGAACTTATTTTTGCATGTTCGCAATTGCTATTGCAGACTAGACACTTCTTCTACTAACTATTCCGGCTTTACTCCTTCGGTTATAATGTCCTTATCTACTGAGGCAGCTCAGAAAGGTGCATTGTCTCGTGCCCGTAACAAGACAACTTCTATTTCACCAGGGTCCCTTGAAGAAAGAATTCACTGTCAGAATTGCTCCAGCTGCCTGGATCTAACTGGCTGTGATCTAGAAAATATACCCATTTCACTCATTGGCTGCTACTATGAAGGATGTCCGCAGGACCTAGACCTTTCATTTAACAAAATCTCAGAAATGGGAAGAGACTTCGCTACTAGATTTACTGAACTCCGGATTCTGAACTTGAAGCGTAATAAGCTCGAAAAGCTCCCAGATAACTTTGGCGACTTGCAGGCCCTGGAGAGCCTTGATTTACGCGACAATCAGGTATGGAATGGAAAGTAATCTGTTGCATGAGTAGGTTGTGCAGGGATTTCCATTTTCTGATTTTCGTCGTTTCCCATTTTTACAGTTAAGCCAGTTGCCGCCGAGCATGTGGAAAATGGATAAGCTCACCTCACTAGATTTGAGTGGAAATTTGTTTCGGGATCCATTTGACAGGCTTCTGAGGGAGTTTGAAGACTCCTCCCCACAAGTGATCGCCAAAGTGACCGTGGCCTTTCTCAAACAGATCGCCACAGAGAGTCTACTCCAGCGCCCATCCACCGAAAGGATCTTGTCTGTTCCTGATTCGGAGACTGGAAGAACGAGCCAAACCGCCTTGGGCCAAACCCCAGGAATCTTTACAACTGTGAAGGAAAGTTTATCCGCCTGCGCCAAGCACTGCTGGCAAACTGTGGAGAATGGACCAGCGAAGTATCCAACAGTGATTACAATAATTTTTCTTCTGCTCATCTTCATTACTTACTTCATCGAACCGGAGTACTTGGATGAAAAGGCAAGGCACAGTCCCCTATTTCAATACGTATGGGTTGGCTTAAGACCAGTCTTTGAAGTGGGTGCCTCCCTCACTGGCTGGATTCCAAAGGCGGATTTGCTCACCTTGAAGGGACCAGCGCCTCCAGAACTGGAAGGAATCTCATGGAATCCTTTCACACACGTCAAGAACTCCTACGTAGGGGTTTATTCCTTTTTCATGCGACGACTGGGAATAAATAACAACGAATCTCAAAACGTCTAAAACGGGGCTAGACACACCACATCCATCGAATTGAAGAATTGCAGAGAATTGTGTCTACAACAATGAGAACAATAGTAACACTGATCAATATTGAACATATACTGAACAATAGTAACAATTTTATTAACACTCAACGCGAAAATTGTATAACAATCAATATTAACATAATTTCATTCATAAGTCGACTGTTTTCTATTCGTGAACAAAATTAGCCACAGAATAAACTACTACGCAAACGTTTCTTCCACTAAAAATTGGATCAGATTGACTAGTTAGGCCAATTGACTCATGCATCTCCCTTTTTGTACTTATTTCATTTCACCAAACCTGTAAAACTCAGGTCACCATTACCACGTTTCGTTCTCCATGAACACTATAATGACTAACGTTCTCTAACTGTAGTGTCGTAATCTTAAGTTTCCATGATACATCCAAGAGCTTTTAACGAGCATTTTGTAACAATATTATATACAAATATACCGTGAGGGATTAGGCATGGAGCTCGATGATCTTAAATTATAGCTTTTATTTCGGCTCCTGGTTCATCCTACCATCTACTCTTGGTGAGAAAGCATGAAGGACCTATCCCAAATCGACATTGTTGATATGAAGCCTTCCAGTCGCAAAGTGAAAGTATGTTGGACATAGCGGTAGACACCAGGGCAGCAATTCCAAAATGTTCAAGGATACAATTCTTAAGTTTATCCATCTAAGATACTACCCGCCTGGCTTGATTCTCCAATATTTGGATTGCCAAGGAAGAAACAAGGAGAAAACGATTGAACTTTTAGAACTCAACTACTCATCCAATGTGTCGAAAATTTCAAACGATATTTTGAAAAATGATCCGTTACTTTTTTCAACGCGAACACAGAAAACAGCTCTGGTAGACGCTCTAACAAAGCTCAAAGAACGATGCTTACACGACTATGGAAAGCGATTTGTCAAACAATACAGCTTTGGAGCCCATTCAAGTCCAGTTACGACAATGTGCCTGAGTAAAGTCGGAACAATGTTAGATTGAATATTCAGCTCATTGCAAAATTGTACATAAAAGAGGATTTACATAAACAGTAATTATTATTATTTATATAGATGTATAACCACGAGCCTTGCAGACAATTCTTGTTCAGTTTGGGATCTAGGGGGAATGCGAGAATTGGCTGTGTTGGAAGGGCATTCCGCACCAGTTACTTGTCTTGCTCTAAACCACTTTTGGTTAGTTTATATTCATCATACTTCAGTATGTCCTATTGTTGTCAACTTAATTGCTTATTAATTGATTACTGTTATCCAGTGACAAAGCTGTTTCTGCATCTGAAGACGGATGTGTTCGCGTTTGGGACCTACCGCGGATTAAGAATTTGTCTGCACGTCACCAAGATGCTAATTGCTATATGGAACTTTCAGTAACGCCAGGAAAAATTATTTGTGCAGATGCTAGTAGCGATTTTACAACGGCAGCGTCTGGATGCTCTGATCATATTGCTTACGTACATGATCTCACTAATGGTACATATGTATTTAAAACACTTTTTTTGCATCGTGAACTTTCATTTCATGAATTATATCCATACTACTTAGGAATCGCCATGTACCGATTTGCAAACGGTCATAGCTTGGATATAACCAGCATTCAGTTTGACGTTTCGGGCAAAACACTCTTGACAGGATCATTAGATTCCACAGCCGGCCTATGGGATTTGCGAAGCGGCGACTTGGTTTTTAATCTCACTGGACATAAAAGTGGAATAACAAATTGCTTGTTTGACCACCTCTGTCAGACAATAGCTACAAGCTCTCTTGATTCCAAAGTTCGCATTTGGGATGTGAGGATGCTTGAAAGTTCGGGAATGCGGGCGCAAAATCCATCACTATTATATGAATTCGATGAAAATGACGATGAAGTTTTAAGCATTCATTTTGACTCTCGTGGAAATAACCTGGCTAGTGGATCCAGGGATGGAACTCTTACTACATGGGATGTTAAGACAGGGGCTCTTCAGTTTCAAATAAAGAACGCACATGACGCTGCAATAAATAAAGTTCGATGGAGTCCTCAAGGGGGACTACTGATGACAGCGAGTGATGACAAGAGTGTTCATTTATATCATCCAGACATGGCCACATGTATTCAAACCTTGTCTCACCACAAAGGACCTGTGACTAATGCATGCTTCAGCTACTCCAACGAGTATCTTATTACGACAGGTGAAGACAAGAATGTTGTTATCTACAGACTTGAAAATCCTTTGAAGAATGAGCCCTTTGTTTTATCGCCAATTGCAATTAGAAGTACAAAACTATCAGCGAGGTGAATAAGATGCCAGGTCAGTTATGAGCAGATGGTATTAAATGAAACCCCAGTTTGTATTTCAGACGCACCTGTTCTAATACAAATAAATAATTTAAGTATTTATCGTCTTCCCAGAAATGAATGGACTCAACTTTCTTTTCATTTTTAAAAATTTATTTTTTTCGTACTGTAAAAGAGTTTCAATCACGCTCCCGTGAACACAAAAAAACTTAATTATAAGAGCTATCTTTTTTTGCTTCTTCACAAACTGACAACACCAAAACACTAATCACGATATACATATCCGCGTAATCTTAAACTATGAGAAAATCTAAAATAGTCTGTATACTACCTATATAAAGTGCGTCAAAAGTGTTAAACATTATGTTTTATGTAAAAGTTTGATTCTAAAGTAAATCAGTGTATGCAGTAGTAAGTAACAGTAATAGTATAACACATTCGATGATTAAACTAGCAAATGTCAACAAACAAGTCATACATTACACATTTCAAGTAGAGTGACTCTAATAGTTTGGAGAATGTTTTAAACGGGTCATGTTCGCGTAAGTTAGGCTCTACTGCTAGCAATATCCAGCTTCAAAAGGATTTGAAACCAAGTGGCTTCTATTAAAATATCAAAAAAACATTTCTTTTGCTATTTGTTTTCTTTCCATTTATGCCTTGCGGAGCAATATTCGTGATATAATGAGCTAACAGAAAAGGTACAAGTTTACAGTTCACCTAATTGGCCAACAAACCAGGCTTACGCAATCTTACAAGTTTAAACGCTTCCATCTTTTAGGGCTCCGTGATATGAATGACCACCATTTACACCAACTATGAATACTAAAATGAAAGTGCTAAATCTACTTGTAAACATCAAATAATACGTATATTTTTAAGTCACAATGAAACTTTTCATGCTCTCAAACACAGCAACAAGATAATTACAAGATAGGATATTTATTATTACTAATTTTTTGTACACTAAAATAACTTAGGTTTTTATACTTTCATCGACAATTTTCAAATAGTTTTGGTGCAAAGCAGCATATTATTTTGAGCTGTACCCTATAATGTTCATGTCACAAGCTGAGAATGAAGAAGTACAGCCAACTGTAACATGTTAATTTTACGTAAAAGGTTTTGTATTCTTTAATTAGTCACACAACCAACATGTCATTCTATGAACGCTTTCAGTACATTAACGATTACCGTTATAGCTCTATTTAACTGCATCAATCTGTCTGCACAGTTTGCCGTTTCTCAATATAAGCGTGTCGAAGAATTCTTTCCTGTAAATCTTTTTCTAAACTAATAGGACTCTTGAAATAATCATAAATATTCTGCTAGAAAAACAGTGAACCACTTGAAATTTTTGGCATTGATTTTCGGCATGTTAAAAAGACTCGATTGTAGTTTGCCTATGCATTTTAGTATGCTATTGGATCTGATATTGAATTGGAGTTTCCTAAAAAGGAGATTCCTAAGAACTTTCAACAGTACAACAAGATATTATATTTTTTTAGCGTCATGATATAGCTTTGCTTAACCAAATAGCTTATGATTGAGAGAAGATTATAATAGAGAACAATTTTCTATAATGCTTAAATTTTTATACTTGTTAATATAAACAGTTAAGAGTACAGAGTATATAATTCACAAAAAGAAATAAGAGCTGTGCACGTAAATAATGTTACGTTGAAGTAGGAAAAAGGCATATTTTAACCTTTTTTGTCTTGTGTTTTATTGAAGAACGAGAAGAGCAAACATAATTTTGTTTGTATCATTACCCAACTTAAGCTTTGCAAGATTTTTTTTCTGTTGAACACCATTGAAGATAGAAGAGAACCGACTTCAGACATAGTTTGAAGGGAAATAAATTATAGGATATTTTTTATACTATATTGTTGCTTCACCAGCATCATTCTACGTCTACAACACAACTACGAAGTACATATCATCATCTCGGTTCTTTGACTATGACTGACGATTGTATCTACAGACGAAAGGCCATTTTGGTGAGAGATTGGCAGCTTCTTAGAATTGTCTCAGAAATAGGTTGACAAATTGTGTGACAAGAAAAAGCTTCAGGCGATTTCCCGTAGAATCTGTAGCAAATGTAGAGAGAAATATGTGCGGCGCATAGCTTGGATCTGTTCATGATTATTTTGCTGTAATTGTTAACAAATTACGAGGTGCTCGTCCCATTCTTCGTAAGCGGGCTGTAAAACAAAGAAAACAATATAAATTCATTCATCTTGATCATTGAAAATTATGTCTGTACAAGTATTTGACAAAGCTTGAAAACTAGTAAAAAAACTAAGTGTGTTGGCGTCATTGCAATAATTGCTTAAAAACGTTTGTGCCATAATACAAGCAGTATATAAAATGAACTCTAATACTGACTTGCGAAGAAAATGTTAAAATAATTCTACCAATACTACGCTATGCTAGTCTTTTTCTGTTAGTCTTCTCTCAAAAACTACGCAAAAGTCAGATTTAGAGCTCATCTTACATAATTCAGCCATTCCAAATTAAGATAAAAAAAATGCGTAAAACATTGAGCCTTGGCTTTGCTATAAGCTTTAAAGTAAATTTTGAAAACCCCGAGCAATCATATTTTATACTATTATTATTGCATTTTTGGCCAAAAAATATATATTTTGTTTTAGCCATTGCATGTCAATAATGTCAAAAACGCTGTACAAATCCAGTCGAGAAAGTAACTCTAAAAAATCATCATCCGTTTTACATTCAACGCTTGTTCCATGTAGCTTTTTGGTTGAGCACTTGGCAATATAGGTAGGGCAGGTTTCTGCACCTCAAAAATAACTTGTTTTCTTAACCATCTATTCTACTTCAAAAATAGTTTGGTGGTGCAGATAAAAATATCTTTACAATTGGTTAGTTCATAAAAAGTAAACAGGTAAAGCAGATAAAAAACTACTGTTTACGCTAGTACGATCCATGACCTTTATGGATGTTATTTTGGAAAAGTTAACGAAAGATTTTGTAAACACATACATGCTATTAACAGATTTGGACTGGGTAGATAACAGAGAGATATATAAAGAAAAGGATACAGGATAGTTTCCCAGGCCGAAAGGAAAAACTGGAGAAAGTGTATGTGTGTATTTTTTTCTTTCAGAATATATGCAACCAACATAGTATTTAATAGTGAAGTTTTGTAACGTGATGTATTATTTACATTTATAGCCACAAATTATATGCGAAAGTGATTATCTATTAGAAATTAGGAAACATAATTTTACAGAGAATATGATTAGAAATACAGTCAGTCATTCATTTGCAGTGTATAGTTTTCTCTCCCCTAGTAAGTAAGTATAACGTACAAACACTGGAAACACCATAAAAATATGTCGATCTTGTCAGTGGTCAGAAGGTAAAAGTTTTAAATCTCAGTAATTGAGTTGCTATCTTCTAATACGTTTTTATCAGATACTCGGTCTTCTGCTTAAGAAGAATAAAAATGTCAGTTATAAAAATATAAGAGGTTTTTTATATTCGATTGATTAATTAATTTTGATTGATGATTAATTTTTACTCTTTCAAGTACGTAATAAGTTGGATCTACATAGTTAAGTAAATGGAGGTGAAAATAGATACTCTAAAAACGAGAACTTTATAATAAAATTATTTCTTGATCGCCACACAAAAAAGTAGTATTAAAATATACAGAGTAGTTGAATAAAGAGAAAAAATGTGTAGTAACATATATACTCAAAATAAATAGTTTCTTTTCCATTCATACTTGAAATTCATAAGAACTTTGGATAAAAATTACCTTCAGATAAGTCTTCTTGTCTCATAAATTATTTTCTTCGAGAAGTGTAGGCGTACTGCATATTTAGCACCTCAACGTTTGCATGTTGAACATACTTTTAAACTACTACTTCAATTTTAAAAACCGTCAAAATAATAAGCGAACTGAATACAAAATATTTCCCTAAAGAATCCGTTTCTTTTCAAAAAGTCTGTTAGTTCATAAGCGTCTAATGCGTATTTCGCTTTTTCCCTCCCCTAAATAAACCTTTGGTCACCAAAAAGAATTAAATTTTGTAATGTACGGTTCTATACTCCACCCCGACAATTTAAAAAAAGTAAGCATTTATAAAAGTTGATTTTTACGATTAAAAAAATTAAATACGAAAATACTGTCTTCTCCTTTAAGGTCTTGTGTGTTTGACAGATGTGGTACAGTTTTATCTGTTGTGTTTATAGCCGGTGGTGGTGCAATGATGGAGTAAAATCGGGAAAACAGAACCGTCAGGTCTCCAACAAGAGTTCAAGAAACGAACAATTTGCACTAACTATTTTATATAAAACAATCACTGGATAATTACACAAAAAATACTTAAGGTAGACACACCAAAAGACGGAACAACAGAGAACTTTGTGACGTCACAAGAAAGTACATGTCATCTTCATCCAAAAAATGTACTGTAGATTGCTTTCTAAATACTCGGAGCATAAAACGTTAATTTCTAAAATATTTTAAGTAGTAAACTTATAGAAGTAAGAGTAAAATGTCTCTGTAAAAAGTCTGTGTTGAATGAGTAGTAAGTAGTATATATTTCTTTTCGCAAAGCGGTGTTTATGATGATGAGAGTGAGGCGGACACTTTTTAATGTGTTTTCAACCGATTCTTTTGGATTTGCGTTCTGCAAAAATAAATACATGTGTGCAATCAACAGAGGTACAAAATTAGAAATTCTTGAAGGAAGTATTACATAATTGTTTAGCTATCTTGGGCTACTTAATAACTCTTGTCGTTTGTCCATGTCCTAATTGTATTAAATTGCCCCTATGTGAGAGTCGCAAGACACTCAAGTGAAAGCTTCAACTTACGCGCGTCTACACAGGGTGACCTTCGGTGAAAGTATGACCGAAAATTATAACTTAACATTTGGCCTTTAGAAAAAATTATGAACTGGGTACCCTGATAATGTAATGATTGCAAAAATGAGTAAAAGCAGAAGCGATTCTACAATAATAATTAATACTTAAAAGCGATATAATTAGAATTTAAATTATTCTGTTGCTGCCTGCATGGCATTCCAGTTCCAGTAGACATTGAGCTCATGTAAGTTACCTGTTAGACTAAAATGGCAGCGATGTGTTGTTTTTGTGAAAGATCAGATTTTGTTTCGTTTTCGTTTTGTTCACTTTTCGCTACTTTCGCGACCGATCCGTTTCAGCCGGACTATAAGAAAATCACACAAAAAACACACATGCAGGATTAAGTATTAGTTTGTTTTCACTCAGAGAAAGCACAATATTAAATTGTTTAATACAGTAAAACATAGACATAATCAATCAAATCACACATATTAAATAGGGGTTATAATGAGGATTGTATAAAAATCCATGTTACGTCAGGGGGCTTTATATGCAATATTATATCATGCGAAATGTGAGATCACTCGTTACAGTTTTCTTGTGTTATTCAGAAAATAGAGACAGAGTTAAATAATAAAGTTCGTTTGAAAGCAAATGCCTAACAGGAA
>JAAXOA010000991.1:0-18079 GCA_036561885.1 Salina celebensis
AAATGTTGTGCCTTTGTTTCAGGGCGATCTTAAAAAAACAGAACCAACTGTCGCGGACATTCTTCGTACATTAATGATCAAACTGGCTCCTGCATTAAATGTGCACCATTTGCTCATCGAAGCATTTACCCTGAAGCTTGGCAAGTCCTTTGAGTTGTGGTATCCAGTATATTTTGCGGAGGACGTCATTTCCAATATCGAAACGGTAGAAAATCAAGTTAATTGAAGTTTTACTTATACGTTGTACCATAAAATAGAGCGTTAATTTATATATTAACCAAAATTCAGGTTATGCAAGAGAAATCCACCTCCAACTACGCAGATGTAGTGGATTTCAGAAAGCTGATGCTATTTCTAGGTATGAGGGTCTCATAATTGTAACTATTATGCAGTTTTCATATAATTTGCTTTATTTTTCCCCCCTTAGATTGGTTTGAATGTGAACCCACTGTCAATCAAAAAATGCTGGACAAGTTTCCAAGAATGTCAGCGCAGAAGTGTCAAGAAGATGTGAAACTACTTCTTGTGCAATGTGCAGACTTCTTCCAAGCGACTAGAACGTACGTTAGGAAATTAAAATTTTTCATAAACTTTTAGTAGTTAAGAAATTAACGTTTGAATATGTTTTTTTTTTGTAGGATTCTCGATGCGGAATTATGTCAGTGGCGAAACTGTTCGATGTCATAGATTGATGAAGTTATCTGCATTTCTACTTCCTTATAACTTCAATTCATTTTGTATACAACTTGCAAAATAAATAGACATAGACTGTAAGTGAAATTGTTTGTTAACGTCAGTTCAAAGATATTGCAAACTAAGTATGTTATTATAATGAAAGAAAGCTGGATGAGTATAAAAAGAATGATTGAATGTGTTTGTATCTGGTATCACAGACTAATTTTAAAGATTAAAATGTCATTTTTATTGCTACACATTCAGCTGCAGCATCAGCTCTGTCGTATTTCAACTCGTGTCGTATTTTATACAAATCCTAAGAATAGTTTTTGAGAGCCATAGGACAGGAAATGCTTAAGATTATGCTTACCAGCGCGTGCATGTACATATCAGCTTTTCGTGAAAAATGGCTTTTAACCAAATTACCTGCTAAGCCAGATTTACTAACAAAACACACATTTGGTTTCTTTTATGTCATCAGTACTTCTTCCACTCAGAAATCCATGTCTGGGCTTATTCTGTCAGTAAGAAGTCTTATGGAGCTTCGTCAACCAATTTTTTATCCATGTTTTACATATTGCCACTCATAGTGAAATGCCTTGTTGATCTGTTTCTTGTAAGACAGATAATGTATAGTTTGTGGTTTCCTCTGGACCTAAAACACAAATTCTGTCGCTTTCATATTAACACGTACATTCCACAAGTCTCATGTTTGGTGTGTCACTCTGGATCTGTTTTAGTGAGTTTCGTCACTTTACATGGTGTCTATTGCGAAAATGAGTAATCCATGTGGTGTCTTCCTTCATTAGTGAAGTATAATCTACTAAACAGCTCATTAAAGCTTGTAGCAGATTTTATTCTGTATCTACTTTAATGTCCGCGCATCTAATTTACAAGCTACCAATATAGTATTATAAAGGATATTATCCAGGACCTAACAGTGCGGTAACTTGGAGCAGCGTAAGAGCACTTTACATCGTAAGACAAGCCTAACAAACAATTTCATAAGACACAATGTTAATTGTTAAAAGGTATTAAGAAGGATTTTCTATTTTAATGAGATGGAGAAAAATTAAGAAAGTCGTCAGTTAGCTAGCTGTATGTCAAATAGTAAAACTTAATGATTTGGGAGTGAACTATTGTTCTGAACATCCAATGAATGTGCAAAACTCTTCAACTGAATGATTTCCTGGTTTCTCTTTAGAAGACATTGATTAGCAATGGCAGCCGTACTGGAGATGACGTCATCCGAGAGAGTTAAAAGTTCACAAGGATCTGTTGCACAAAATCTTTCTTCGGGGGAAACTTTCAGTATGAAGAACAACATGGACATATCAGACAAGGAAGGTATTGCGGATAAGATGGTCCAGGTATGGTAGAATTTTGAATATCCATCATTAATATATATCTAATTCCATAATTTCAAATCATCTCATATGCATATAACTGTTTTTATATGATCAGATTGACATCGGGGCAAACACGGACAAATGCTTCGACAAAGTGCTTTCAAAGGATTCCAAGTGTAAAACGGTGCCAACTTCCATTGACTTTTCTGAGGAAAAGGATGCTCCTGAACCAACGACACTTGTCTACGATTTTAATATGGTCAAGCAGAAAACTTTGCCCCGAATTAGTTTCGGAAACGAGGGCATGTGCTCCAGTCGCTCGCAAACCCACATCATTATTTGCGTCTTAATGTCTGCTTCCATTGTTGTTTGTGTAGTTCTCCTAATCTTGTTCTTAGCACCAGACTTAATCTATGGTACATCAGCATCGTAACTCAAAGCAGATCGAGGGCATTGGTTCTAATTTGGAAGTAGTAATGAGAGTTTTTTGTGAGAATAATTTGGTATCGGAAAATACCGTCACGCTGCTCTGTAACAGTGCCAGTGTTATAAAAGTATTTTATACTTATTCTGTATATGATAAGTAGTCTGGAAAATTATGGTTACTTGTTCATGCAATACACTTTGTGCCAGTCACTAGAGAATAGCTAAAAATCTCTGAGTTATTTCTTGTCATTTCACATTTTTGTAATTTTCTCCACAACAGAATGTACCTTTTCATGAAATAAATCGCAATATTGATTAATACTTTGGTTAGATTTTTTCTCAGTTTTATATTAGCTTACAAAATCACCAGCGCGTGCTGTTGAAAACTGATCCAGCAAAGCAAACGTCCTCTTTTTAGATAGATCTGTAGATTTATCAAACTTCAAGGTAATTTCGCTGTTCCGCGTAAAGCTTTGCTGTGATGTTATGTACCACTTTCCTTGAAAAAAGAGAAAGTAGAAATACCCGTTTTGCACGAGATCGTGTGCCAGTAATGGCATGAGGCCGAAGCGTTCCGTGAATTTTTGCAGGGATATCGATTACAAAACGAAAGGAAAAATGGGTAGTATATAACGCGCTGTTTCTTCTGTAAAAGTCGTCAGATGAACGCTGTTGCCATTTACATCTACACATCATAAAAGTAATGCTACAGCATCTTTGCATATAATATCAAATAATATGCCACTTAGAACTCTTGTATACATGTATTAAATTATAGTAGGTAGGTAATATAACTCACTAATGTCTATCACCTTAATAGTTGTTATTTTCCTAATAGCTCAGCGTATTGGCTCATTTCAAGGAAATGTTTTCATGCGAAACATTTTGCCTGCCAATGTTATAGGAGGCACACAAGGCCACATGTACGTTTACCACTTTTCTCCAGCAAAGCGAATGATTTTTTTTTTTTTTTTTTTGTATTTCAGCAAAACCACTAGATCTGGTTTTGAGCTTGAGACAAACTCGGAAGTAGAATACGGAAAACTAGGTTGCCAAACTCATGTGCATGTTGACATCCCAAGAAACTGGGTCACTGAACCAATCTTCCTTCTCTCCTAGTTCTCTTGTAAGTTTGCAGCAGAAAACACGTAAAATTACAATATTGCACACGAACAACTTGTTCCAAGACAAAGTTTTTTGGTTTAGGGAAAAACACAAAATGCAGCATTTTTCCTCCCTTGTCCAAACATGAGCGCACACAAGTGATAACTTTTTGCATAGAGCTCTCGCAACCAATTTTGTTACAATTTTACGTGCTTGTAAAAAAATGATGGAACAACCAGTTCGCTTCTAACAAGGTACCCAGCAGTTTTCTCTTGATGGACAGTGTTTTTCTATCAGTTCTACACCAAACTAGGTTCTTCTTTTAACAGCTTTCTTTTTCTCCTTTCACAGCATACATCGTTCTCCTGTCATGCATCATGGTCTCTGAGTTTTTTGTTCTTTGAGGATGTACCAGAGAGTATTTTCCGCAGTTAAATATAACCTAGTCACGGAAGAAAGTCCCAAGCCATTGGAAAATTAGCCTGCACGACGAAGTACTCGCCAATGAATATTTCAAGGAGAATTACTTCATTTATCTTTCATATGCAATTCAACAAGCATTCTTTTCTTTACTAAAAATGGCTATAATTTGTTTTCACTAACTTTCACTAGGCCTTTCAACATTCAGATTTGCACGCATGGTTTCCGAGCTGTTCCCAACGAGTCCTACCTACTTCCAGATTCAATTGCAAAATGACTCGTTTCACTCTTACATCGCAGGACAAACGATTATTGGTCGGGTGGTTGTGGAACTTAAAGAAAAGTTAAAAATTATGGGTAAGAGAAAGAGCAATTTAATCAAATTACTGTTTCCTTTTGAGTGATATCAGGCTAAAGTGGTGCTTTCTCTTTTCTTTACTACTCCAGCCTTGAAAATAGAGTTAATGGGAAAAGGAGCTGTGCACTGGGAGAAAGAACATTATTTTGTCGATAATCAAAATGGATCAAGAAGATCGTCCCGAGGATCAATGTATTTTCCTCGAAGACTTCACGTTCCTCAAGAGGAGACATATATCTACCAAGAAAAGTACCTTGTTGGAGAAAGTAAGAGAAAAGAGTGTTTTCCTTGTGTTCTTTCTCCCAGGGTTTTCTTGACGAGCCGTCTCGTGTATAGAATATTTTATTAGATCGTGATTTAAATGGATTTGTATGGTGTGTGTGTAACAGGGGCCGACTCGCCAGTGACACTCTCTCCAGGAGTCCACAGTTTTCCTTACTTTTTCACGTTGAGTCCATGGCTTCCGTCGTCATTTGAAGGGAAGCATTGCAACGTGCGGTATGTACTTCAAGCCACCTTGGAACGAGCCTTATTCAAAGATTTGAAATCGGATCCGTTGAAGTTTGACATCAAAGGTATTCTGGATTTGAACCAGTGTCCGGGAATTGCGAGACCTGTGAATGTGTCGGAGCATAAAAATAGGGATTTTTTGTGCTGGAAACTTTGGTCGGTGGCCTTGAATTTGAATGTGGACAAGACGGGCTACGTGCCAGAGGAAGTTTTGAAGTTTTTGGTTAAGTTTAATAATTCATGTAGCAATGTCAAATTGACGGATGTGAAGGCTTACTTGATTCAGGTAAATAATCAGTTGGATTTCGTAACTACATAGGTATATATATGAAACTTGCACTATAATTTGTTTAAATATAATTTTCGTAGAAAGTGACCGTGAGAGCGCCACGTGCAGAAAGTTCATATGAGCATAAGGTCTTGAAATTAAGTGGGCCTGTAATCAACGCAGGGGAAATTGAAACATGGGAAGGACAATTTGAAGTTCCTCATGTGGAGCCTTCAGGTCTTGGATTGTATCCGTCTCAAGTGCTTCGTTTCAACATTAGCTACTTTTTAAAAGTAAACATTTTTGTATACGAAGGCGAGAGGACTACAAGGTTTGCCTGAACCATATTACAACTTTGTTCTAATCAATTTTAGGTTTCTGCCAAAAACGTCTTCAGTTCGATTTCTCGAAAGGTAGGACTCACAATTGGAACAGTCCCTGTACGCGCCGGGGCAGTTGAAAGCAGTACAAACAGCGTGTCTTGCACTCCAGAGATCGGTGGACTCTCACGAAGGCCTTTCTCCCCGTACAAAAATCTTTCAGAAATATTTCCTCCTATTGAGACACGTCCAGAAGAAACCAGCAACGCTGCTACATCCACAATGAACAGTTCCAGAGCTATAGCTACGTCAGTGGCTCAAGAAAATTCCAACCAGGAAAATCAACCTGTCGACACCAATTCAATTGCCATGAGTGATCAATCCCGTGGAAGCTTGACAACGTCGTTGACAGCTCTTGCTGAGAGTTCAAAAACGCCTTTAAAACGAACAGATACACGTGAGTCTTTTCACTTTTACTTTTACGGTACTTTCACATTGTAAAGGATATATTCTTTTGTTTACAGCTCCACCAAGCTATGAGGAGGCAATTAAGCGGCCTTCAGCAAGGAAACCTTAGTGTCCTCCTGGAAAATAGGAAACTGAATAGCCGCCTCGTTTCTTACTACTTGTGTTCAGAATGAGAATTACTTATGCAAACCAAATATTTTTTATCTATTAATCTCGTCAATAATGCCCTCTGAATCGAAAATACCTGTATCCAGCTTTATGTAACTTGTATTTTTGTCAAAATGTAGTATGGTTGTGATTAATATTTATAGAGCAAGAGCAAAGATATATATTTCCTTACATCGAGAAGCGCCTTATGAGCTACTATAACCTCCGTACCCTATCTAAAATTGGCTACTTCTCATGACAATATGGACACGTTTCTAAGCAGGTTGTGAAATCCGTGAAGGACATATTTATGAACAATAGTCCAAGAAACAACAGTATTATACTATCAAAATATTATGCACTAAAACAATTACAGGATTTGATGCATTGATGAATTCGATTGGGTTAGTCTGCGTCTGTATTTACTTTTCATGTTAGTGCCAGAGCTTTTTTAGTTATGAAGCGTATTTTGCGCAGCTTTAATGTAACGATTTCACAGGAGTGGAAATTGTCATTTAGTGGAAGACCATGCAAATATATTTTACACAGTGCCCGCATAATACTTGTAAATAATATTATGTTGTATTGTAAATGCTGTCCACGTATGATTTTCATTAACAGAAATAAATTGGTAAGGAAATCTATCCAATTTCAATTCAATTTCTTCGGTTAAGTCTAATGTACTTCCTTTCGACTGTGTCTTTTCCAATTTTCCAATTAAAAAAGTTACCTCCATATGCTAATTTACAACAGATAATTTGCAATAAATATTAAATCAGATCTCCAGTGAAGATCATAGGAATGTATTCAGATTTTCAATATTAAAATTTAAAACTACACCTTTTAGTTCGTTAAATTACCTTATAGATTTTTTTCGTACTTCCAAAATAGCAACAATTACTAGTTATCTATTAGCCGAAAACATGGTAAAAGTCTTCGATTGCTTGTTCTCTTGTGCATTTCAACAGAAGGCATTGATGAAGCTTTCATTTAAAAGCGTTTTTCCACAGAACACGGTCATTAAATTTGCATGATTCATCATGGTACAGGTATTGCCTACATATGACATTTAATTTTTTCATTTCGTTAGTTATTTCCTTCAGAATTACCAACAATCTATACAAGATTATTGATACGTATGGGGTGCAACCGACAATGAAATAATCTGCCTTATAAACTACAAATCACATAGACTCAAATATCAATGCAATTATTTTTAAGCGTTCGGAAATAAGAACCAGGAAAGTCTGGGCTCTGCTCAAAGCTGCAATACAAACCGTTGCGAACGTTTTGCTTCTTCCTAAAATCAATTATGTCGCATCAGCGTCATCATAAATCAACGGGTGATCTCTACAGCATTATAAAATGTGAAATATCGTTTAACAGGGAAGTCATTAATTTGGCTTAAAGTTCAAGGCCATCTTCAAAACGGAAAATCTACTTTTGTGTTCTTCCCAACAGTCATACAGTCATACAGCCAAAGAGAAAATTAAATTAATTTACAATCCTATTTCCTTTCTACTATCCGAATAAACTTCACAAAAGTCGAACTTATGTATTTACTTATCAAAAGACAAACTTGAAATGGAAAGGACTTATAATTAAAACTTGCTGAGTTTATGATTTTTCAATTCGCCCCAAAAATCATCATTGGAAGTTGGACTAGTATTTGCTCAGAAATGCTTAGCAAAAAGTCAGGAAACTTGTTTAGAATCGTTCTCCGATGGTGTAACATTTGTGGTGGAATGCCATTCATATGGAACGGTCGAAGAGGTCGGGTTAGTATCACTAAACGAGGAAAGATCCGCTGGACAATAGCATTCTTAGCCCAAGTATGTTTATGCATTCATACCTACTTTCATATATCTCGGTTTCTTTTGGAAAATGTATCCAACGATGACTTATCACGGAAGACTGAATCTAACAAGTTTATCGCGTTAAAGTTACATCAAAAGTTAGTTTATAACAACAAGGTGGAGCTAACGGATGTAGACATTACATACTGGATTACATACACACTGGTGCTCACTGTAATTCTTACTGTGAGCATTAACACAATCGCAAATTTAAAAGAACTTGTTTGCTTCACAAATACCTACTTACGGTTCACTGCCCATTTTCGAGGTGAGTTGTGCAATCCTGGAATATATGCACTTACAAAATATCTTTGAGCAATAAAATTTAAACTTTTATTATATAACTTGTGGTTTTGAGATTGGATTATAATTGGCATTCTTCTTGTAGAAGCTTATATAACCCGACTAAACCGATCTTGGAAAAATGGTTGCGAAGATTTGGTCCAAATTATGATATCAATTGCTGTTGCTGCACCGATTCTTCCCACAATTCACTTTGTGGCCAATCCATGGCATCCTTTTTACTTCACTCATTATTTGATCTCTCAAAACGTTCAAGTCGAAACGGGATTTCCGTCAATTAGTTTGTTACAAGCCGCTGTGGAAAAGTATGGCCTGGTTTGGGTATCTATTGCACTTGTATCTTTCGCCCTATTTCAAATCATTATGGTATGGATCATTTGCTCAGCAATACTATTCATAATTGTTGATGTCACCGTCTCCGCGTTTGTGTTCACTTGTGCTGTCAAAGAAATGACGTATGACTGGTTACAATATGATATGCATCAGAGTACTTTAGTTTTGAATTTTAATGTTTTGCTTAATGTTATAGATTAGCCCCACCAAAAGCTGCTCATATACCCGTAGCGCCTTTCCGGAAATCCCGACAGAAACGACAAAACCAATACAATTTTGCGCCAATATATCTAACTAAAGATAAGCTAAGAACCTGTTCTAGCCTAGTTCGGTGCTATCGGTCGTTTCAACTAATGAAAACTTTGGCGCATCAGTGCTTTTCCAGCTTAGCCCTAGCTGCGGAAATTCTGGAAGGAGTTTTTGTATCAATTTCTTGTTTTATCGTAGTCAATCTTTCCGGTGTGCTAACAGCAAGAGGTGTGCTCCTTATGGGGTTAGTGACATTTTTCTGTGGTTCAATCTGGGCATTTGTGTTGAGCATAGTAGGACGTTTTAAAAACGGTACGGAGTTTTGCTGCCAATCGTGGAAGTTTGTGAAACCAAACTACGCGGATGAGTTTCGTTACATGAAACTTGTGAAAAGGTCGTGTCCTCCGATTTCCATTTGGGCTGGACATAATGTCTTTGAAATGAAGATTGGTCATGTTCCAAGCTTTGTTTTTGCTTGTGCTTGTGGCTTGATTGTATTGAATGCAATTTGTAATGTAATGAGAAATATATGATATGATAATGATGGCCATTGTCGGCCGGACTTTATATTTTACGAATCATGCGTATCATGGCATAAAAACTCTACTAAGCAAAATGGACTTCGTCTTGTTACCTTCATGACAGAATACTATAAACATATCTACTTTTGGTATTCAATTCTTACTTGGTACGTATTCCAATTCTTACCTGGTACTTATTCGTATTCCTACTTGGTACGTATTCGTATTCTTACTTTGTACTTGGTATGTATTTTTAGTACTTGGTATTCAATTCGTCTCATCAGCAATTTCAGCAAGGAGGATTTGATCGTCAACGGGATTTCAGTACCAACATCGGGTGACAGGACAAGTTTTTGGGCATGCGATTTTTTCTGTTTTTAAAAGAAATTAATGTGTGGTGTGGACTGACAAGCAGAGTTGACAGTGTGAAAGATAATAGCTTTATGCAACACATCATAATTTATGATTCAGCTTATGTGCCATAGGTCCATTGTTTTTAGGCAATTATTGCCATTCTAAACATTTGAAAATGGTTCTCTTAGTACGTGCTTATCAGCAATACAGCAATAAGTATAATTTGTGCATAACTCTTTTTTCAATACGTTTGTGGTTTCAAAAAAGCAAGAGTAGGCACAAACTAGTTTAAAACGTTTATGATGCACGTTCTCTATGTAACACATTTTAATGCAAGATTCCCATAATGCAAGAAAGAGCAGCAAGCGCAATTAGGCTTTCTGTTATGTCTAGAAATCTTGAAGATGTGATCAGTATGATGGATTTCGTAAGCACATTACAGCAAATTAATATACGATTTAAGGGAAATTTGCTGTTGTTTACTACAACATAAATATTTAATTTGCACACATGTTGTCCAGCAGTCTACAAGTTTTCCTATCGAGTATATTTATGAATCAATTAGTTCGTAATGCACCATGTTGCTACATACAAATATTTCCCCTAGACACTTTTAGCGCCTCCAACTTTTAGTTCTAGTTAGCAGTGGACGATACAGCCACAGCACATTCCTGGAACAACTCGTCAGACAGTTTCATTTACCGGATAATTCTCTGTTTTGTTTCTTGGTTAGCATCAATTAGAACCAAAAGTTGCATGAAGTTTATCTATGACAAAGTGACAAAGTATATAAATAAGCGTTGTCTTCTTCATTGCTATTTCAGTTCTCTTGCTGCTTTTAAGGTATGTAACAACGAGAACCCTCGTAAGTGGGGAAAGTACCGCTAATAAACAAGCTTCGAAACCTGTATTTCAGTACATTATTAAAAAACGCTGACCCTTCCTAATTTGCCTTCAAATCATATTTTTTGTTAACCCTGGGTGAATATAGGTTGTTATTACCTTTGAGGTGTCACACCATCAACCTGTCACACGCACATAGGGCTACTTCACTATTCAGAGCAGGAACGACATTACAGCATGCAAACATTTTGTATGAATTCTAAATTCATTGTAGATCTGATCTGACTGATAACACGCGTCTAGCGTCCTCCTACAAAGTGAAAAGATTGAATTTTCTTTCTTGAAGTAGACAACTCATTTGAAAACTAGGTAGTTCGGTTTGAAGCAGTTGACCACGAACCTTACCTACATCAAGATCTCTCAAGTTATCCAAGTCTTTTTCATTCATGTTACTCTCAAGGTGAGCAACACACAGAGACTCTTATCTTTTCCCAGACGATCATTTCCAGTATACACAATGATGCGACCACCGCCGTTACTTCAAGGACTTGGTGGCCCGGGAGGATTTCTAGAATCGCCCACGCACATCCCCGCTCCATTAGTATCAGTATTGTACAACGTTATACCAATTGCAGTTTTAACGTTTGGATTTTGGGACCAATACTCTGATTTTATGCAGAGTCAAAACATCAAAGCATACCAGGCAAATTACATTGAAGAGTATGACTTTGTGATTGGTAAGTATTTGGGGATATCTGAGACTGTTTGTTTAATTGGATACTAAAATTGAGGCTAAGACGAGCTTATTGGTTTCAGTGGGGGCAGGTAGTGCCGGAAGTGTTTTGGCCAATAGGCTGAGTGAAAGTGGGGAGCATAATGTTCTTTTGATGGAAGCATTTGGAAATCCAAATCCTATACAATCGGTGCCTGTGTACTTCTCTGTGATTTTGCATACTCCCCAAGTGGACTACAGCTATTACACGGTTCCACAGAGAAATGCATGTCTCGCTTTGCGCGGACAGGTTCGGTTATAATTAAATTGAGCATGAAACATTAAAAGTTTCATTTAGTTTAATCGTTTTTGTATTGATTACATAGAAAAGCTATTGGCCTCGAGGAAAAGGCTTGGGTGGAAGTAGCAACCTTAATGCTATGTTTTATCAAAGGTATGAAATAATTAACGGAAAACTCAAATCGCTTTTAAGCTGATTAAGATTTAGAATCACCTTTTGAAATTACAGGGGAAACAAGAATGATTACGACAAGTGGGCCAAGTTATCTGGAAGCGATGAATGGAAATTTGATAACATTCTGAAGAATTTTAAAAATATTGAGGACTATCATGGTCCTTATTTTGACTGTATGAAAATATTTTCGCAAATTCTGATTACGCGTATTTATTGAATGCAAACTGTATGAATCGTTCTCATCCGATTTTCAGCAAAGTGGCACTCTAATGACGGACGTGGAGTTTACGTAACAGTCTCCTCAGAAAAACGACTGATTGAGGAGTTCTTAGAAGCTGGAAGGGAAATGGGATACCCCACGAAGGACGTAAATGGATTCCAGGAAGCGTGTAACTAAAAGTTGAAAAACGAAGCCAAACCTCAATTGAAAGAGTATTGAATGATTTTTTTTTCATTTGAATTCAACTTTCAGCTTTTTCGACTTTGGATACAACAATCAAAGACGGACGTCGTTTTGGAGCCTACCGAGCATTCCTGGAACCAATCTTGTCAAGAAAAAGCCTCAAAATTTATCGTTATGCCAAAGCCCTAAACGTTAAATTCGATGCAAACCGCAAAGCAGTTGGCGTTTCTTACGAGAGACATGGAGTGAGACGATTTGTAAAAGCAAAAAAAGAAGTGATTCTCTCCGCAGGGGCTATCGACAGCCCAAAACTTTTAATGCTTTCCGGAATAGGCCCGAAGAAACATTTGGAAGGACTTGGGGTAAATTAAGACTCATTAAAAATCTGAGCTTTTGAATCAAATTTCGAAGGCTTACACGGTTTAACCTGATTTGAAATACAGATCCCTTGTCTGGTGAACCTGCCCGTTGGACAAAACTTACAAGATCACATTATGGCAAACATTGGCCCATTTACACTGGAAACACCCGGAGCTTCTTTTGCGTTAAACAGAGATTTTAAAATCGAAACAATTACTGATTATTTCCGTAACCATTCAGGACTTCTATCGACTCCCATGACTTCAAATGGAGTTGCATATATTTACAGCCCAACGACCCTCGAAAGAATGAAAACGCTTAATACAACACCCGCAGAAACATCGCCGGACTTGCAACTCCTTTTGATGCCCTCTTCGCCAGCCATGGCTGAAACGTTTGAAAAACTTGGAAGCATTCAACCTGGCATCCTCAAAAAATATTTTGGAGATGCCGCCAAAAAAGATGGATTTTTCATAAATGTTATGCTATCAAAGTATCAATCCAGAGGAGAAATTAAATTGGCCAGTGCTAACCCAAACGACAAGCCAATAATGGACCCAAAATACTTTAGCCATCCTGGCGATATCAAAAGGATTGTGGAAGGAATAAACTTTACAGTTACAATGGTGGAAAGTTCAAAAGCGTTCCAGAAACACGGTGCGCGTCTACTTGACACTCATTTACCAGGGTGTGAAATGCATCCCCTCCGAACGATGGCATACTATGAATGTTATGCGAGACATTTGACACTTACTGTGTACCATCAGTGTGGAACGTGTACCATGGGGAAAGGTGTCCAAGATCCAAAAGCAGTTGTTGACTCTTCTTTAAGGTAATTTTGGGACAATTGCTTGTAAATTACATGATTTTGTATATAAAAGTATTTTGTGATTTCAAGGGTTTTGAAGACCAAAGGACTTCGAGTTGTAGACGCTTCTATTATACCTGAAGTGCCAAATAACAATCTCAATGCTGCTGTATTTATGCTGGCAGACAAAGCTTCTGATATGATTCTAGACTACTGGAAGAAACAACGTAATAAACCTAATATAAACTAAGATAAAGCTGTATATAGAGCATATTGTACACAAATGTTTTAAATACGCACCATACGAAAGACTGTTAATTTTTAACATAAAACTAACTGTTATACTGAACATTGTGATATATACAAAATGAAGAATTGTAGATGTATAATATGATACTTTACATCCTCGTTACAAATTAAACATTATTGCATGCTTAAAGCAAAAAACATATCCGTTAATTCATGAGAAAGTAACACTTTTATTAATGGCGTTCGTAGAAATTGCGATCAGAGACTAGCGAAGCATTCATTTGTAATTTTCCCCTTTATGTTTTACCCTGTCAGTATAATTATTAGAACAGATGCAGTTCGTAATCGCAATATGCACGAAGGCGCTGTACCTACCATAGCATGGGTCCTTAGCGTAGTTTCACTTATGTTTGAAATGAATTAAGCGTATGTTGACGGCGTCTTTTATACTTCACAGACCATGCATACTTGACGCACTAAACGTACTTGAAAGTTAGTCTAGTTCGTTAAGTTGTTAGTTGTTAAAGAAAAGGCTGCATCCTTTGTACAAAAATTGCTGACAATGAGTTTATCCGCATATGGCAATGATGCAAAACTCCTTACGTTATCTAAATGCCTTTGGATACCTACATAAGTTCAACATAAGTAGTTCACCCTCACATTATGTTTTTAACGTCAAGGTGGATACACATTTTATGCTGAGATAGCCAAGAATGTTTTAACTCATGAGGGATTTATGCCTTGATCTTCGTTGTGACTCTTTCTTGCAGATAAAGATTAATAAAAAAATCTTTAATTTTTCATTGAGTGTGTATTCCATCATCGCACGTTAGATAATCAACAGTTACATGAAGAAGTCAGCTTATATACGCAACATAGCGTTTTAATTTTTTTTAGAAAACACTAAAGTGGCTGTGTTTATTGGTGATTTTATCGTAATGTTGACCGAATGAGTAACCTCTGCATATTATTTTTCCATTCAGGCAAAATGTATCGTTTAGTGTGTATAAAACTTAATAATAAACGTGACATATGTAAACAGTGAGCTACATGTCCAATAGCGTTTCCAATAGGAAAATATATAGAACATAGAAGAGTGAATGATAGTGACACACTGATACACTATTGATCTTGAAAAAAACATGGGACAATGAAGGTGACTTCTATATTCTGTTTGGTGCTTGTAATTAAATGAACTGGAAATGGTGAACGAAATTGATTCTGCTCTAAAACCGGAGATTACAATATTTGGTAAGTTTTCCTACGATAAAACTTTGGTTGGTGTGCGTTTAAAATTATATCGGGATAGTCATTGCTGGCTCATACCCGTTTAGTATCATAGACATCTACTACAGTAACATCGATAACAAAAAAAAGTTAGTTCTGCGTATTTTTTTTCTTCTAAAAACGCTTCAAAGGGCCCGCCGAGCTATCCTCATTATAAAATTAATCAGGCACATTATACAAATTGGAATCCCACAAAACTTAGCGCACACAATATCCATTCAAAACACACAATTCCGACATTTGATACATGTTCAAAGTCAAATACAACAAGTTCGTCTCAAAGTTGTGATTGTGATTCTGCTGAATGGGTATTTTTTTAAATCAATACAAAACATTTTTTATTGATAATTTTATTACTTGCAGACGTTTACGAGGCAGCGATCTCCTCCACATAGACGATAAGTAAAAGCGAGTAATGTCACCACCACTCAAATCTGCAACTACTAAGCCAGACATGGCTTTCGTAGACCAAAAGCTGCCAACTTGTCGCAACTACTGGAACTTTGGAAGCGCTCCTTCCCGTCCACAAAGACCTCCGTCATACTTACTAAAACCGCATTTGATTGCCTCCTCTGGAGGATCCGACCGAGGGAGAAATCCAAACTCGAAATATTTCAAGTTGAGACATGGACCTGGAGCGCAGTTTTCCCCATTGAATGGCGATATGATTGACTATCATCAATACCGTGTTCGCTTGCCATTTGATCCTACACCTTTCCGTGGAGTTACAAGATTCGCATTTTGGATTTTCTTCCTCTCCGTCCTTCTTCTTTTGGCTTTTCTTCTTACAGCTTTGTTCAGTGTTGAGGATTTGCATAACCATCATCCTGTGCAAAATGTAGACTCAAGTAAAGACGATCTTAACGACATCCGTGAGCCGCTCTCTGACAGCCTAATTTTTAAAGCGTTGATGCATCGTAATGTTAATTAGTTTTTAAACACTATTTTATGCGTACATAACCCATACTTGCATAATCCAATATTACTGTATTTCTTATATGTATCCTCCTATGACTTTGTTTATCTATTCCTTACTTGAAATACTTTGTTCCTTGAATTTACTTTAACTGGCATGTGCAAGGTCAACTTATTGCGAATGTTGTTACCAGGCTTTGTCTTTTCCCAGGGACATTTTCAAACCTTCGTTTGTAGATCTACCCTGAAAAAAACTTACTATATACTATCCTGCGTAGTACATAGATTTAATATCGTTTCTCGTTTGTTTGTTATCGTTCCTGGGCCAAAACCAAATAATAAACTAGATTCATGCTTTAAGAGCACTAAAATACAATTCATCGATAGATATTATCATCTTATTGAATTGAATTATTTTTTTCCTCCAAAACATCTACTTTACAGATTGTAGTTGCATAAGTTCCTATGTTGCATGCAAAATGTATAGATCTTTTTTTTTCTCTACGCACTTCTTGCGCTGAGTTGTACAAAAATGAAATTGTAATAGCTCAACCTAGAATTATAATGTGAGACAGCCTATTTTACATATTTCATGTGAATTTGACGTTTTTGATAAGCTTTTCCTGAAAGTCTGACTAAAGCCACCCAGAAAAATGTATGTAAATAGATCAATCCGCATAAAATTTAAATGAAAGGCCATTAGAGGAATTCAATGTAAATTCTTATTTGTACCGCATCCTAACTGAAACTCACACATATGTGTCAGTACAATTCATTGCAAAACACATACTATTATTGTGAATTGTGATTTACTATAAAACTTTATTAGCGGGTTTATTGCCTCTTTTTGTCAGACAAAAGAAAACTTTTAACTGTCATTCCGAGTCATAATATTATTAAAATAAACAAGTTATGAAGCCCAAACAACACAAGTCTTCCAAAAACTCCCGTTCCAAACGGAAAAATCAGGGTCACGCTGACAATCATCATAGTCATTGCAAAGCCCATGTTGCAGGTTCCAACGAGGAACTGACACAGGTCTACAAGTCGGATTCTGAGGAGGAGGAAAATGGAGATCCAGATCTATTGTCGAAATCTTTCAGTTCCAAATGCTCCACAAAGTTTTCACCGGGAAAAAAGTTATCAAGCTTACATGAGGAGGATGAAGAAGACAGCGACTGGGAGGTGGAGGGAATCAATGGAAAGTGTCAGTCTATTGTGGAAAGAAGGGACCAGCTCGTGGATCGCCTTCGACTTTACAACAGTCTTTTCAAATTTCACAAATCGATCAAGGAAGACGTAAGAAAATTTGGTTCTGTAATTTATACCTAAACTTTAAATCTGATGAAAATTGGTTAAAAAATGTTTTTTTAGCAAGTGTACCTGTACCGGAATTTACAAGAGATGGATGAATTATATCTCCGTAATACGGCTGCCATTTTACGGCTTGGATTCTGTCCCTGTTTGGTTCACGAGCAAACCAGTCCGGTGGGGGATGTGCTGATGAAAATTCATCGAAAGCTGAGAGTCTGGGACAAGAAAACTGAAGAAATTTGCGACATTTTAAAGGTAACTTCATACGCATACTTGGAGCGGTTTTTCTTAATTGTTACATTAAATTAAACTGATTTCTTTGATTATAGGAGCCTTCATCCCGCAGAAAGACAACTGCTGCTGTTCTAAGGATACTTAAAATTTGCGAGACATCCAATCCTGGAGAACTGGACGACCTGGCGCTTCCAGAAATTGTGTGGTAAAATACTAAGCATAAGACGGGGATTTGATTGATTAAATTTCGTATTCAAATGTTGATTCATTATATTCTAAGGGACTTGAACAACCCATTCCTGGATGAATTAAACACATCCAAACTTACAGAAGACTGGTTCAATATAAGGAAAGAAGTTAGAGAAAGCTTGTGCAAAGCAGAAATGAAATTTCAAGAGATCTGCTTGGAATTCGGAATCACAAGGTAGCTCACTCAAACATACTTGACGAATTCTATAAACTGGATTAGTTTTTACAAATTACAATAGTCGTCATTTGTAATTCCTTCTTAGACGTCCCGCCCAAATACCGGATTCGGAGCCTAGGTCATATGTATATGAAAATGTCAGTATGAATCCAGACACAGATCATAGCCATAGCTCATCTGCAAGTACAACTCTTTTGGAACTGGAACAACACCAGTCGTCCATGCAAGAAAACGCTGATGATCACGAGAGTGATATTGAGGATGACGCATCTCCAAACTCAAAGCTCTCTTCCAGTTTTTTCTAAAATGGGTCTCATGTCTAATACCAAGAATGAACAATGTGTTTCTAGTATTCCATTTATCATTAACTTTTTCTCATGAAATAATATTT
>JAAXOA010000992.1:6602-18071 GCA_036561885.1 Salina celebensis
AAGAGAAAGTTTTCTTTACATACCCGACATGTGCAAGTGGTGCAAACCATGAAGCCATTGGGTGGCATGTATGGATGCCAAGATGAACCAACGGGATGGAAACGGTCCCCCTCAACGTTGCATCCCTGACCGCGATTTGCAATAGATGTTCGCTCCGTGCCTGAGAAAAAAAAAATGCAAAAAATATATATATTAATCTATTACTCATCGTGTCACTAACAATTTTTACTCATGAGAGCATGAAAATGCATGGAAAATCAATATGCATAGCAAAAGTAATCCTAGACTCGGAATACGTAGGTGGTGCACAATGCAATCAATCTGCAATGGCACCAAAAAAACAGCCCCAATGCAAAATCGCAAATGTATAATAAGTAAAAGCTTGTTATGTACAAAAACACTTTAAAACAGCCCCATAAATATTATATGCTGTTACTGAAAAAAGTTTCAAATTCCCTGCAAAAGGTCAATTAGCAAGAGATTTTGCTAAAGTGACGGCGGAAGCATGGCGCCATGTCTTGCTCCGCGGTTCTTTTGCAAATCAGTAAAGAACATGTACAAAAATGTATGCATAAAGAGACAAGCCAAGTGACAAAAAATAACATGATAAGAAAAGTAACAACGCGAGAAACAAAAAAACACGACAAACAAACTTGTTTCTTTTCCAATTAACGACAACGTAATATGTTCAGCCGAGAAGATTCAGTACAGAGAAAGATAAATATGTGTGTGGAGCCTAAAACAAAGTGCTTCTTTTGCAACAAGTCAACAAATTTGATAGGGAATGGATTCGTCTGATAAAAATAATAGACAGAAACTTCATTTCAAACAAATCGGAATGACAAGAATTTGATAATGAGTCTTTTTTTCGCTGACAGTTGGCGAAATTTGTATATAAAAAGAACAAGCAACAACTCATTCAATAGAAATAAAATAGGCGAGAGATGATCCGCTATGTAAAACCTAATGATGACTAAGCAAGCCAGGAATGTGGGAAGACTATTTGCGCAAAAAAAAAGTACAAAAAACAATGTTTTTGACACTTACTCAAACAAGACCTGCAGCACTCTCCAGTGAGGAGGACAGGATTTGAGCATTCCAGGACGGGACAAATGACAGCTTCACATTTAGCTTGACCTTTGTAACAAGTGCAAATGGAACAGGTGTCATTTACAGGAGTCCACTGGGAATACTCGTCTCTCAGTTTGCCTACAAAATGTATATGCACAAAATATCAAGTTAAAGTCATCATTTTGTAATAATTATGGGGCAATTTGCAAGCTTTTTACATACCGTCATAATAACATTTGCTAGGGAGTGGCATATCGTCTTCGGATGGATCCAAGGAGTAATCAGGGCTCACAGTGTTACCAGTTGCGGTAGGCAAACAAGACGTTGGAACGCGGACCTAAGGAGAAAATTGCAGTTTATAAATTACTGTTATAATGATCATTCCATATCGACATAACAGTCATCATCACGATGCATTGATAACCCTACAACCCCCAGACGAAATACCACAGCCAGAGTATTTTTTTTTGAAATCTCAACAGCTCAAGCGTTTTTCACACTTTTCATCCTTCTTACATCTCTACCGGCACTATCTAGAGAAGATATGGATAATAATTTAATAAATTATTGCCATTTTAACGGGCACATGCAAAAAAAAACTAGATTGGAGCCATGCTGCATGTAAATCTCACTAAACTGGATATGTAAAGGATAATATTTTCCTGGGAAAACTGAAAATAATTTTGCGTAATAGCCATTTCATGTTATTGAACGGGGAAAATTATCGAGAAGAATTTTTATTTTAGAAAGAATTCTATATTTTTGTGTATGTATCTTTGAAAGAGTGATGCACCAAGCTGTTACTGTTGTGATATCTGATCTGATGACAAGATTTATACTGAACATATGGAAAAAGTGCAAAAATATCTTATCAAACTTGTTATTTGCTCCATATAATCCAAACTCCCATATATTTTACGCGAAATGTCTCAACCAGAGCTCAATACAGGGAAAAAGTCTTAACAAGAGCGAGGGGAAAATGAGTGAAAAAAAATTTGAAAGCTTGTGAGTCTGGTGGCGGCGGCGGCGATCACTAGGTTGACTGATAAAACAAAATGTATGCAGTATTCTCACACTTGACTGTTTCTTCATATATAACTTTTCGTATAATTTTGTTTATAATGATATTGTCATTAAAATTTCTTACGTTTTTCACTACAGTGGAAGCCAACAGACTGGAATCATTGACACGTACTACCTTGAACATAGCGTCGCCAGCCTTCAAGTGGGCATATGTGATCCTGGCAAAAAAATGAGAGAAAAATTCTATATGAAGGAATCAGTCCTAAAAAATGTTTTTTTTTTTCCTGGTGATTTTTTTATATGAAAATTTCTTACTTGGAGAAATCGTTGTAAATCCCTTCATGCTCGCTAGCCTCAAAGTTATCCAAAATGTAAGACTTGACCGGAAGTCCCTTAATGGATAACCCTAAAGTTTCCATGATTTCAAGCCGCATCAGGTCACTCTGTGGGCGCTGGCTAAGAAGAAGTTGGTAATTGAGTCCGCAGTCGTGATCCACGCCAATCCAGAGAAGACCTTGAGTTCTCAAGTCGGCGGCAACACGCTTGTTAGATTCAAGCATGAGTGGTGCATCAGACAACTGAGCATCGCCGAAAATCCTGTACGCGAGACGACCACGAAGATTAGCTTTCTCTGTTGTAATAGAGAGATAAACATTTTCCTCATAGAGAAGTTGGTAGTGTCGGGGTCCCATGCCTGACACAATTTGGCGTGTCATATTCGGCGAGAGCGTTTTAAACGGGAGCTCCTCTAAAACCTTCCGTCCTGTTTCTATTTTTACTGCTGTGGGTTGATGCTCTGGTGCCAGTTGAATGTTATAAGACCAAGAGCCATCGGGCAAAGGGTAAACCCATGCTAGACCTCCTGGTACAGCTTGGGAGTCTTCTGTCTCCAACACGGTGTCAAAAATGTCACAAGTTGTTCTGAAAATACACGCATAAACACACAACTCGCTCTCATTATTTTGATTATCCCATGAAAAATTACTTTTTCTCCTTGATTAGCATTAATATACGTCGTAAATTTTCATTTTTTTTCGCACATGATAGAAAAAAGACGAGAAGCTCCTTGGGAAAGAAATATGCGCAAATGGGAAAATCGTGTTAAAAAACTCGTCTTCAAAGCAATATAAAAAAACACATTTTTTTTCTTACCTCGCTTGAATAAAACCAATCAATTTGAAATCGGGATTCTTTGGCGAGTAAACGACAATAAAGAGCGAGCCTCTTGAGAGCGACTGGAGTTGTTCCAAATCCAAAATGGATCGCACTTCGATCGAGTTAGTGTCGTAAGAAATCTTTGGAATGGTAACGGTCTCCTCGACGCCAGAGCCGGATGCGTCTGCAATTCTCACACTAATAGCAATGTCTCGTTCCTCGTCAAATTCACCGTTAAACAGGATATTGCTGTAGATGGAGCCCGTTGATGGGGACACAGTTATAACAGCCATTCCTCCAGATTCCTACGCAAAAAACATTTTTTATATAAAAAAATATGTGTTACTCAAAAAGTGACAAATGTTTCATACTTGGCGAACGAGTAAACAAAACCATTTACATTTCCATTTATTTCATTAACTGTCACTTCAAAAGGAAAAACATACCACTTGCGTTGAAGGCTCTAAAAGTGAGCTGTACATTTCAGATGAAACATATTTCTGTTTGGCCACCCGCCCTGCAAGGAAACGATCATTGTCGCCACCGATTTTCTCTGTGACAAGCGCAGCATGGAGCTTTTCTTCCTTCAACAGTTTCCTGTAAACACGTGGAATTTTCCGCCAAACCCCACAAATCTTTTTGGTTTCCTGTTGGTAGTTATTCATCGTCACCTCCTGCTCTTCAACAACATTCCCCTCAGAGTCAACAAACTGAACGAACTTTGCACGGGGCATGTCTCCATTGTGCACAAAGGAGTAGTACAGGCTCTTATGAAGGAACATAAACCGGCCTGCGGCTAAACCCGCTTGCATCGGCTCGCCAAGACCAGTAGACGACTTTATCATTGAGGATGATCGTGGCGTCAACAAGGCCGCGTATTCTTTATTGTTACTGTCATTCTTATCGTCATCTTCAGAGTTGAAGCCATCCGAGTTGTCTGTACCGTCTATGAATAGTTTTTAACAGAAATTATTAAAGTTAGGTTTAGGATTGTATTTTGCGTAATACATTTTAACTTTCTCCATATAATATCCATGTTTATTTCTGTTATATTTCATTTACTTCGGTAAATCTCAGGGCAAACTTTGCAACACTGTCCAGGTAGGCTGATAGCATCGTTGCAGTCCAATTTTGGGCAGTCGTTTTTAACATTCTTGCACCGAATCCGACCCACAATCCTCCTCTTCTTTTGGACCTACGTGAATATAAAAAAACACACATTTTCAAGCTCAACCTTAAAAAATATTTGCAGCGTAGAATTTTTTTTGCATTTTTATATTTTTTTGCTGACACAAATTACCCATGAGTGTTTAATATACCGACAAAATGTGAGAATTTTTTTTTGACACAACTGCCGACAAAGGCGACATGTGGTAAATGATGTTACCAATTTTGTTGATATTTTCTGACAAAAATTTTATATATTACTCTAATAAACTATCAGATTTGATGGAAAATCCGTGTTCCGCGTCACACACATGCTTCCTCCTAATTCATATTATTTATATTTTTCGCCATATCCTCCATCCATTTTTATTCTATTAAATCGTTTAATTCAGGTGACACATGTCACCATTAATTTCAAAATGAGCTTATAACCACTGCCACAAAAGAGACACTTTTTTCTTCAACATTTGACCAATTCATGCAGATAAACAAACAAAACTCGTAAATACAAGGGAAAATTGAGTATACACGCCTGGTAAATTAGAAACAAGATCGTCATCATATTTTATCTACAAAATCCTACGTATCCATCAAGGACGCCAAATAGAAAGCTACAAAACCATTAGTTGACTTTTTCTCATTTGTTGCAGTTTTGTTTTATTCTACCGTTAATTTAGTTGGATCATTCTGTAAGGAGTGTGTGCGCCCATCACATGAAAAAACTTTCATAGTATGTTTCATATAAAAACTTTTGTGTGATGATCTCCTCTGAATTTTATTCTGGATAAAACCAGATTTCAAATTGAAAAAAATAGCAAGTGCGGCTGTATCCTGTTCCATTTATAAACCAAGAGTAAAAACATGATCCTCGCAAGCATTTACACGTAAGGTATTTTCCCTGAAAATGACTAATTTTTCAAACATTTCTCTTTGAAAGGATGACGGCTGTTGAACAAGATTATATTATGTTTACCTACTGCATAGCATACATAAATATTTTGCGTGCTAGCTCTGTTTTGCCAAATTGAATATGGTTCTGGGTCTGAGACAATTAAGATAGGAAAGCTACAAAAAGTGTTTTTAGGCATCCTATAAAATGTTGTAAATCTAAATGTTTTTTAGTATGAACATGTTCCAAAATGATACTCGCTCTTCCGTGACATTGCATTTCGTTAGAGTATTTTGTCAAGTTGAGCAGATGCTTTGCTGATGAGAATGACGATCATTTCCTCATTTTTACCAGTTTCTCACTCAGCATACTGAAAATAATTTGGAGAGCTACTTGAAATACATATTGTATTAAACAAAAAACCACCCAGTTTCCCATAAAGAATTCTTTTCCGGATCGTTCTCTTTGCTAAATTAGCTTCTATAAGAGTCAATACGGTAGAGGAACGTTTTGTTGTCAAATGCTCCAACACTGTTTTTGTCACACAGTGTAGTTAGTTCAACCATGAACTAAAGATACAAAGAGACGTCTCAATGCACGTGAATACTTTTTCTCCGGTTCCAACTTGTATTTTTCCACTAATTTTGACCCTAATCCAACTGAAGAGTGTTTACCATTGCCCCACAGAGAATTCTATTGTTTTGTGGAGAAAGCTCCAACATGGTGAAAGTTAAACGGATTTTTTGTATGCATGTTTGCATATTTTGGCATGATTAGTTGCGCAATGGTAGTTTTTTTACTATTACAATTTTAAGTGACGGATTTATTTGGTGGGGTTTGTAAATTGACTTGACCACACACATTTTGAGCAGTATTTTCTGCAGCTTTACTGTAAAAAACTAAGCAAAGACCACAGACAACGTGGTACTAATTTCGTGTCTAAAAGTGATCTCATAGCTAATGAGCTGTTGCTCTGTTCTGTACATATTTTAACACAAAAAGTCCTACAAGAAAAAAAAAACAAAATCTTGTCTGCAAACTGAGCAACTTTAAAAGAACGCGTTGTTTTACTTAATGTCCATAACAAACAAGAACCAGCATGGGATTATTAGATAGAAGAATTCTTCAGAAAGTAGACGACCTTCGGTGTGCTTCACATAGATTCAGATCTTGAAAATCTCATTTTTTATCTAGTTTAACTTTACATAGGACAGGTGAAATAGGTATGAGAGCATCTTGCAAAAGCTCTAGCCTGTAAATGGCTGTTATTTCGATGAAGAAACATTTCTGCTCTGAAGAATCGGTCAAACATCAAAGTGAAACCAATTTAGGGCCTTTACCAATTTGCATATTATTGAAGAAAAAAAAATCCTACCAATAAGTATTATGAATTGAGTGTGTATGTTTATGTTACTCCAAAATTATATAGATATACACATTTTATACATGCATAAAATAAATTTTTATATCATTATTATTAGCACTATTACGTACATTTTTACCATTACGATTACTATATTACTTTACACCATTTTTTTCTTCTTCTTCTGATCAAAAGTTGAAACTAGTACCATTTTGTTATATAAAAAACATCCTGTTCAGAACAAAAACCTTCTATTACTACATACATCTCTGTTTGAAACGCGACTTCTTCAAACAAAAAGGGCAAGTCCTTTGCTCCATGATTATTACTTATGTTGCTCTGTTTTTGCCCTTTTTCCTCTTTTTTTTTCATCACTCATTCAATCAATGATTATATTTTCATATTAAAAGATATCATAATGTAAAGAATGATTTAGCATTTAGGTATAATATTTTCTAATAGAACCAATTACAGAAGAATAAACCTATCACATAATCCGTTTTACGCGTGTAAGAGAATGTTGACTCGGAGAAATGAAAGAAAAATCCAACCTCGTAAAACCGAAATTGTTTCGTAAGGATAAAGGAAACAAAAAATATACCTACCAGTGCAAAAAGAATTGAATGATTATGGAACATCAAAATATATTTTGGTATACGCCTATACAAAAATATTGCGACTGGTCATGTTGTAAAATTCTTGAAGAAAAATGATGATGATTGTGCGTGTGCAGAATTATTTTGCTCATTCATCCAAACTCTACTCACCATTTTGGTATGTAAATAGACTACGTCGCCAGCAATACGTCACCTATATCTATATTAATTAAATTTTTTCTCTTTATAGACAGCTATACATATAAAAACTCTATATAAAGTTCATCCATAGCTGTATTACCACTGATATGTCAGATGCAGAAAATTGAAGTAATAAGTAAAATAAATAATCATCTTTTTCCAGTTTTACTTTTAGACTTATTTTATGACTGGAAAACCGTGACTGTCCTGCAGTAGCACTGGTTAAAGAAAATAATTTTAACTTGTAAAACCTTTTTTGCACGCACATATAATTCATGGGAGGTTGAGGATGATAAACAATATAGTTTTATATAAAAATCTTCTTATATACTATGTTAAGATGAGGTTTTCAGTGTCTAATAAAAGTATAATAACGTTTATCGTTTGTGTGTGAAGAATAAAATAGGGAATTTAGGTAGTCAAGTGCAGTAGTCCACCACACGACTGTAAATAATGAAAAAAATTATTATTATTCAAGTGAGCTGGGCAGTCTGGCGCTACTTATTTAAATGAATTATCCGTCTCTCCGTCGTCGTCTCTCTATTAAACAATTAGGATTGTATTGACGGTGCAAGTTTAACTTATAAAATCACTGATTGTTTTCGCCTTGTTGTGCTCATCTTTATTTTGCAAAGAAGATTTTTTCGCTTGTCAGCAGTTGCATCAACCCATAAAGCTGAAAAATCAATTCTTTGTAAAACTCATTGATTTATGATTGGTCTGACTGGATGATGATAATGAAAAAGAATCATGTGCAAAAACAATTTTTGCATGGGAACATTTAGTACAAGAGAAGCGAAGTGCATTGTTTGAATTGGCTTTTCAAATTGCCCCAATTGTGTAAATTTCAAGATTCCTTTTGATTTTCCTTCATAGGCCGAGAATGTTCTGATGAATTGAACTATTTGAGGAGCCTTGGGCTATAAAAATATTTTGCCTATGGATTAAAGTGTGATTGACCGGAGAATCTATCCAGAATGGTCAAAATGAAACTATCCAGACGACAAAAACTGCTAGAGCTTTGAAAAAGGGGATGAAACTATGGAACAATTGAGTCATACCCGAAGCACTAATTCTATCCCTGAAAGTATTATACAAAAAATATTTTTATTACTTTTTACTAAACGCAGTAGTAAAATAGTAAACTGCTGCATATTTTTTTTTCAAGCAAGATTAGTATCGCCCTTGGCCATCATCATTGGGAAGTATTTTTACGGGTGGGCAACAAAATACGGAGAAGTGCGGCAGCAATTTTTATGTATCAAAAAGATTAATCAGAATAAAATGGAAATATTTTTAAGAGATACAATATTTTTTTATATATGTATAAAAAGGTTGTAGCCACTGGATTACACAGATTTTAAGGCTCACTGACCGACTGATTCTCTCTCGAAAACTTTGTATTTTCACTCTACATTTTTTTCTATTTTAAAACATTTTTATTGTTTGGTTATTTGTTGTGTCTATTGATGATCGTCTACTGATCAGCTTTTGATGTACCGAGAGTAGTAATCACCTTCCAGAAGGAGGAGATTCTTGAGTTTTTTGCATTGCAAATTTTTATTTTGCACCCTTTTCAGGATGCGAAATATAAAAGTAATAAAAAAAGAGATATTTATAAATATATTTTCCTATTCACTTCCATCCCTTTCTTACCCTTTTATTGACTGGATTTTTTTTATCCTTGGGAAAAATAAAAATAGATGTGCGTTGATGAATTTAGTTATTCTTGTTTTTGTGTTGATTGACCGGAGCCAGATGAATATAGATAGAAAAAAAATATCCTTTTAAAAAGGTACTAATTCCCTGCTGTGAAAGAGAATATCCTGGACAGCTTGATCCACTCAATAACATTTTAAAATATTTTTAAAAAATAGTTCCTTCCTTCCTTACACCGTCATCAGAAACACTTTGCATCTGCGTAGTATATTTTTTTCGCAATAAAACTGACATTTTTATTGTGTTTATTTCTGGTTGTTATCTTTAAGACAGTTTCATAATCACTTTTCTCCCCGTGTAAACTCCAATTGTTGACGGATATTTTTGCATACATACATAAAAATAATATCTTCTGCATTATCACATATCGATACCAATTGACAGGTTTATGCAAAAGTTGAAAGAAGCGAAAGTTTCTTTGCAGCTATGCAAATGGAAACAGTAAATCATAAGAAAAATATGTATTAGTGCAAAAAAAGCAAGGTCTATATATACGTAGTAGAAATACACTTTGCATCAATTTCTGCCGAAAAAATTGTGAACAAGCTACGTGTGCATGCATAGGTAAACAATTTGTGTTATTTTAACAAGTGCAAAACTGTATGAACTACATAACTTTTTTTATCTTCTAAAAAATGATGATAGCACCGATGTGAAACTCACGCCAAGAAGGTTGAAAAAGACTGCAATGCTTTAATAACTTTAAAACAGAAAAACATACATATATCTCATAACAGTCATGGTAAATGCCAGAGAAATAAATATGGCAATGATTCTAAAGATGCAGTTTGTAAAAGATGGGCTACGTTTTAGTTAGATGTATCAAGAAAACATGACAGAATTTCTGCTAACTATAGTGTGTACATAGTTTGAATAAAAAAATATGTGTTTTTCCAAAAATAGCACAAGTCAGTTCATGAAAATTGTTTTTGTATGGACTAAGTAATCGGTGTATGAACCGTGTTGTACTAATAACAGAAACTGTGGCTGATTTTTTTTATATTTCAAAACTTTAGAATAGTTTGACTTGTTATATTTGGTGTGCGTGAGTAAAAAAAAGCGGGAGGAACCGAGTAGCGGGTGATCGTCAAAATGTATATCAGTAAAACCAAACAGTCCTGATGAGGACGATTACTTTCTATTGAAATTCTCTTGGTGCAGTACGTTTAGTACACCAACACCACCACCGCAAACCTCCGTCATCAAAAAGCTTCTTATAAGCTAGCTTTTTACGTGAATACATCTATGTAAATTTGCCATTGCTATGTTTGTCTCTTATCCAAAAAAATCTAACACAACAAGAAAAAACAATCACGCCAAGTTTTGTGTTGCGATCAAGGAAAAAAGTGTAATTTTAAAGAGAATGAATGAAATTTTGATCATGATATGATCAATGATCATGTTACAAATATAGGTTCATTTTGCCTGGTCATGGAGATTAACAATGGAATTGATTTGTAGGGCGGGTTGGAACCGTTAAAAAGCGGGGATGCACCAAAGATTATCGGTCGCCTCTTTTTCTGTCGCGTAATGAGAATCATTTGATTTTAAACGTGGCAAACTATTGTTCATCCAAAAATCCTAAGTAGTACTAAACATCCTTTTAAAAAAGTGAGAATGTTGGTGCCAAGCCGATGAAATGAAGTGGAACGTGGTTATATTGAGCGTAGAAAAGATGTGAGTATCTAAAGAACTTGTTACACAACGCACGAGCCTCATTACGTGTTAATAGCGAAAATGCGCCTTCATTTTAATTTGATTAGTCTGCCTCTTTACAATTTTACGTCGAGCTAATTTTTGCTACTGATGCAAAACCCAAAAGTAGCATAAAACAACGAACTTAAATTTGTTACCTGAAGATAACAGCTTCTGTCCATGAACAATCCTGCCAAAATACTTTGGCTGCCAACAAACCAAGCTTAAATCATGCAAAACCCCATAAGAACCGTTGTTTCCCGTGAATCCATCCAAGGAAAATGACGCTTGAAAGTTATTACTTTGAAAATTAAAAATTCTGCACATGCTTATGCATTTCTAATGCTGTAAAACAGAGTGAAAGCTTTTTCATTCAAGTGTGCGCGTTATTATCCTTGTAAACCTTATGTATTGCATTTTAATAGGAGTTATATTGGGGGACAGTGGAGCCAATGACGTGAGACGTCGAGAAAAACAAGAGAAAAAACGGGGAGCAAGTGCAAAATCGTGCCGAGACTTGCTGATTCACTCGCACTTTCTTTCTTTAAATAGGATCTTTTGTAACCTCTCGTTATCCTGTTTACATTGTT
>JAAXOA010000993.1:0-18052 GCA_036561885.1 Salina celebensis
CACCAAACTACAAGTATTCTAACAAATCATCCAGTATTTCATCCTTATCATATGAATACCATGCACAATATTTCAAAACAAAAACCATGTATTATTCAGTTATAAATCACAGTAACTTCCATCTCATTATATAGAACACAGGAGCATCCAAAGTTTAAGCTGATATTTTGGTATGAAAAACGGCAGGGGCTGGCAATGATAGTGAGCAAAATGTAGTGTGCTTGCACGTTTTTGTGTTATAATATTATGTATTTTCTATGAATTCATTTTTTTATCAAGCTGTTCTTTAATTGTTTTATAAGAATCATAAATCAAGGATTTTACATGAATATTTACTTTCTCTTCGGCCTGTACTTTCTCCGTTTTCCCGTCAAGCCCTTTTTTCCAACGAGTACACTCATACCACCGGCTGAATAAATATATACAATGTAAACTAATTAATTTTAGTTAACAAGTTTCCAGTTAATCATATAGAACAACGATATGTACTAGCAATGATCATAATATTTTTTGCAAACCACCGTTGCGTTTTATGAATCGCTATATAAATATGCATCAATTTATGATTTGAATGCAAACAAAATTGTAATATAATATCTACGCACCGTCGTATTCATTACTTTTTTATACTTTTGTTATATTGTATTTAATTCTGTGCTTTTTATTGATTTAATTTTTATGATTTTTATATAAAGTATTATCTAGTATCGACTATGAATACGTATAAAAATAACTAAAAAATATATACGTTCATTCATCATCAGGTGAAGAAAGCGAAACTGCTGATCCAGACGAGTCCGCTTAAAATAGAGTTCCAAAAGTAAGACACACAATCAACTTGAAACTATCGTCGCCACCAAACGACTATGCGAATAAGCCAAGATATGGCTCTAAGTGGATCGGGGAATGAGAATTCTAATACTAACCGTACCATTCCAACAACTTTGCGACCTGAATCTCCGCCTGGTGGAGATGATAATGTTTTTACAGATGTAGAGGACCTTGATGAAAGATCCCCACTTATTCAAACCCCTACAACGCCTACAGCAAATGCCGGGATAAATACTAATTTAGCTGCAACAAGTGCATTGCATGTACCTGGAGGCAGGAGAAATAGCGACGACGGCGGAGTGACTGATACAGAAGTTTTATCTGAAAATGATGAGGAGCCTGATACAGTGCAAATAGAGGAAGCAACTCCATTTCCAGGAGCATCTGAGGAAATGGAAAATATTTTGAGAAATTATGGAAATGATGGGGAATTGTGTATTCAAGACAATTCTGGTGATAGAGTAACCATTTCAAGACAAACTGTGTCATCTCTCTCCGTTTCTGCTAGGGGACGACAAGGTGATGATGACGAAGAAGCATTAACTGATGTTGAAGAAATGGAGGGAGATGGGGATTTCGACATTGATATAATTGACACAGATGCTCCTGGATTTAACCCGTCTGCTCATGGCTGCTTTATTCAACTAATTCCGGATGTAAAAGATGAGGTTACCATAACCGAAAAAGACCCTAATGCTGAACCCGTGCGTGAGAGAAAGTATTCTCTGATTGAGTTCTTGCAATCTGAAGATGCTTTCACGGAGGTAGAGTCGCTTGAGTCAACACCGCGACGACTCTCAGCAGTTGACCCTGAACTACAACAACGGCGCATGCCAACACCGGAGTTTGTAGTCGACCCTATGACTGAAACAGAGTCAATAGACGAAGGTGGTGACGATGCTGACCGAAAAGCTTACCTAATGGCAGGAGCACCACGCTCCATAACACCATCTGATTGTGGTGAAGAAAGGCTGTATGAAAACATTACTGACGAAGAGGATGAAGAATTTCCGGGCAAAGTTAAGAGAAAGTCAGTCACTTTCGAAAATGGTTTGGGTGTTGATGAGGTCGACACTGGGGCATTAACAGACTGCGAAGATTTACAAGATTCAGGCGATGATATTGACGGAGATGAGTGGAAACCAGTGAAATCATCATCTGACATTGATATAGACAAAATCTTCCAAGCAAATGTTGCCGCAGTGCAGACGAAAATTAGCATGAAAGAACAAGAGCCTGAAGAGGCCTGCCGTGAAACAAATACCGACGATGAAGAAATCCATTGCAAATTACTCGACTCGCAAGCAGTAGCTCCTCGTCTTGTCCTTTACAATCGTAAGGACCAACTAGCCCTAGACTCAGACGATGAAGGTATGGGCGGTGGAACTACCGACGTGGAAGACTTTTCTGCACTAGACGGGGATGATATCGATGACCCTCCTTCCGCTCCGAAAGAAGTGGATGCAACCCTGCTCCAAGAAATCCTAGATGCTCATTCAACTTCAACCTCAGTTCAAGAGTCTGAGATACTTGAAAACGGGGAAAGTGGTGGCCCTAGGAGAAACTCAAGGGGACCAGACACTGAAACAGAAGAGCTGGCTGAGCCAGTCGTTTCTGCTCTAAAGCGTAACTCAATTGCAAATATCCCTACCATTGTAATCCCAGAGGGAAGTGAGGCAACAGCCACTGGTGGAGGAAATCTTATTCGAAGGAGAGGAAAAAAGAAAAACGCAAAACGAAGTATTCTTTTCTGTTCTTTTCGTATTCAAACAAAATTTGCACAAAAAATGCAAACCACATGTTAATCATGCTATTCTTTTATCTTAAGTTTTTTGAGTTACGTGTCGTTATCAATATAAATGCGAACCGAGTACGATTTTTGTTTCACAGTAGATTAATGTTGTAGTTGTTGTCGGCTTGAGCTTCTTAGAGCGATCACAGAGTCATTCTCAGACAGGGATTTGCAAAACATTCACAAGAGAATCGGTCATAAATCCATTCTGGTACTTATTTGACTCGATGCGTTCTAGCTGTTAAGGTGTCACACACATAAAATTAATATCAACGAATGTATTTTGCAAATAGTGTAGAGTGAAAGTAAGAAACAGTATCGACACACAAGTACCACCGTCATATTTTGTAACAAAACGAGTACTTATGTTGATTGATACACCCGTTGATTGTAGTTTTATTTTACCTTTGTTTTTTATCCCACTTGTATTTCCAGAACGTGAATCTGCACAATCACTAATTCCCGATGATGATCCAAGATCAGGTAAGTAGTACTTTATGGTTTTGATAGGCTTTCTTTCTTTCTCTGAAAACTGATAAACGTACACACGAGAAACTGCTGAACATACACAAAAAATCAATGGAAAAAAATCAAACTAAAGTGCTCACTCAAAAAGTACATCGTTGTATATTTTTTCCGTTTTTATTATTTTTTTCTTATTTATTTCTTCATTTTATTCACTTTTTCGTGCTTGATGGTATTCTATATATAACTTTATATAAATAGCTTCTCTGATATTTCTGCATGCTTTTGGGGAAAGGTGTAAATGCAAAGCAACTGTAATTTTTGTAACAAACAAATATCATCGTTGGGGTAATCTTGTATACAGGATCTGTGTCATTGTCGTAGCTTTCTTGCATTTCATGGGGTTCATGTACAGAATACTATATGGCTGATGTCAGTTGCATAATGGGGAAGAACTCTTATCATGGACTTTATTTTTACTCTTAATTTTTCTATGGTGTATGGGAGCGGTTAGCTGTATATGTTTGCAAATTTTGGTTTGTTATTATTGCTCTAAAGAAATCACGAAAAGCCCTACGTCCACATCGCCAACCTCCTTTTACGACACAGTAGCACCCAATATCAGTGTAAGTCCAGGACCTGCAAACCCACGACGAGTTGTTTCCCCTGCATGGAACGAAAAGCCCGTCTGTGATTTACAACACTAATGATGACGGTAAAGCTAGTCCTATCCATGCCGAAATCAAGCTCCTCGTGAGAACCTCAGATAATGGGAGAGAAAGTGTTGAGATAAGAAGCCTGAAAGAAGTTGTCGTTCCACCAGCACCAACATCTCCTATTCCACCACCATTTTCAATAGGTTCAAGTGCTTCTTCACCACTTCCTCGTCCCACATCATCATGCTCTTCAGTTTCTCCTAGTAATCCCCAAGCACTTCAGAAGGGAACGCTGAGCCCCACTCCGACAAGTGATAGTACTAAAATTTACGAGGATCCCTCTTCTGAAGAGAGAGTAGAGTCACCAATTCTCACACAAAAATTGGTCGTTCGCTTTCAAGAAGGTGATCAATTAAACTAGCTTTTTGCCCAACTGTGAAAGATGTGTTTTTATAGCTTTCAACTCCTAACATTAATCTGCTTTCACGAAGATTTCCTGTTTGTGACTGTGCTGCCACATAATTACTTGTGTAATATAATAATATTATTGCGTATAAAATATTGTCCAACTTCTTCCGCTTTCAAACTGCCGAACTCCAGCAATGTTTAAATATAAATGGAATCGCCAGTGCCTACATATAACCCACAAAGCTACCAAACAAAACTCTTTCTGTAATGTTGATAATTCAATTTCTTGTATGATACGTTTTACTGCCGTTTTTCTCTTCTTTCTATTCAAAACAATAACAAACTTTCTTTCAAGTTTCACATAACATTCTTCTGACTTGTGTACATTGTACATAGACCGTATAGTAAGTAATGTTTTTTTTTCTAAATTCTCATGGAACATGTAGACATACTTCTTATATAGTTCCAACGAGTGTTCCAACCTGACAACTAAAAACGTGTAGACAAAACAATTTTGAATTGAAATGTGAACATTATCCCCTCAATATTTCAGATCCTGCACATGTAGATAGAACAGAAGTTATCCACACATACACAGAAGTAACAGGTTCCCCGTCCCAATCGCCAAAAGTATTCCAGGAGTGTTTGCGTACAACAACAACAACTACAACGAAAACGACAAAAGTTTTAACCCCGAGAACACAAGAAGGCGATGAGCGCCCAATACCAGGTCGTGGTGTTGAAATAACAGAGCTAGCTTCTGACGATGAACTAGAGTCACACATTATTCCAGAGGATCATCATGATGAGGTTGAGCAACACGTTGTGGTCACTCAACAACAAACTGTCTCTGCTAAACCGGAGAGAATTGCTGAAGAAAGCGAGGAAGAGGCAGAACACGCGAAACCAATTGAGGTCGAGGATGAGAGCCTTACAAATCAGACTCCCATTAGTCTTGCCTCAAGAGACCAATCGGAACGAGTCGAAGCGTCTGCAAATGGTGATGATGATGAGGAGCTCACCACCGAAGAGATTGTTAGCACGAGAATTTATGGGGGTGAAATTGTAGACGATATTATATCACAAGCCGTTTCCAGAGTTAATGATGTTGCTCCAGACGAAGAGGAAGAAGAGTTAGACAGATGGGAAGAAGAGAAAGATGTAGCTGTCGAACCACAAACTGCAACAACTGTTTATGATGACTATGAAGAAGAAAGTAGTGGAGCTCAACAACAAGACGATTATGATTTTGAGAAAGAATATGAGGCTGATATACCTCAAGTCGTAGCGGAAGAAACAATTGACGTAAATCAAGATTCGCCGAATGAACCAGAGCGAGAAGACTCGGAAGAGCCATCAAGCAAATCAGACCCAATCAGTGTAACAAGCCCAGACGAGGATGAGTCTCCACCTTTGGCCGCTGCTGGAGATCCTGATAGTGCCCCAATAGAAACTGGACCGGGTGAAACTGAAGACATCGAACCAGCAACTGCTAGTGCTCCGGCTACAGGGGGAAAGAAAAATAAGAATAGGAAAAAGAAGGGAAAGAGAGGGGGTGGTGGGGGAAATTAATTGGATACTATCGTAAGAAATTTTTATTATTTTGTTTTGTTTTTTAATATTTTCGGTGTTGTTTTCATATTTGGGTGGTGTGTCCAGTACAGTTTGATACATGGGTTTGATAAACTTTCCTGGCGTGGTCGTCCATTGTTAGATTTAATTAAGCATCCGTCTTTGGTGAAAGCATTACATGTTTTGCGAAGAAATGAGTATTGCATAGCATTAAACGACTAAACCTTGCTTCATGTTTAGTTTAGATAATACGTTTTTCGTGTGGTTAACCATTTTACTTTCATCATTTGATTGAATAGTTGATCATAAACTGTGGCAAATCATATCATATTGCATTGTCGTGTATTCAATATTGCCTCATTATCTGTGTTGTGCCAATTTTGTACGCAGCTATGTGTACGTGTTCGTCCGCAAAACCGTTAATTTTACGTACTTAAGAATAAGTTTGCACTATTAATTGTTATTATTGTGACTTTCTGATAGATGTTTTATTATTGGTTCAAAATACATTTAAGATTTTTTAAAGTATAAGTTTTAATTTTTTCAGTTCCCCTTTTATGTTTTTCCCAAACATGATTTGAAGATGTACGAAATTGTAAAATGAAACAAAGCTGACATGGTTTGACTAAAAAACGAAGGAACTTTTAGCGTCCTCCATGTCAGCAGCACTAATTAGTTTTGATTTGTGTTTGTATAAAAACGTATTAACGTATGTTTAACATTTTCACACTAATTCCCAACTAACCCTAGGTTCGCGAGACATGTGTGACGTGTCAGCGTCACCTTCAAGAGTTGTGGAAAGCGTTGGGACGTTCACTGAGCGTCATCAGTTTTGGAAAGAAAAGGATGACGAGGAGAGAAAGAAAAGAGAATCAGTCACGTCAATTGAAGACTATACACAAGGCTTCGACAATTCTGGTTTTGCAGGAGTTGAAACAATTGACACAAGTACAATTGCTTTTGTTGAGGAGGAACAGCAAATTATTCAACCGCCTCATAGAACTCCAAGTCCTTATGAAATTGAAAGGAGTAAAGAAGCCATTTTCCTTGACACAGACGATCCCGAGCAAGAAGAGGAAGTCCAGTTTGAAGATCTTGTCCAGTTTCAAACAGGAGGTAAACTAACGGACCTCCATAGACCAACAGCTTCAAAAGGAGTAAAGAAGCCATTTTCCTTGACACAGACGATCCCGAGCAAGAAGAGGAAGTCCAGTTTGAAGATCTTGTCCAGTTTCAAACAGGAGGTAAACTAACGGACCTCCAAAGACCAACAGCTTCATACCAAGTTGAAGCGTCGCCTGAACGTAAAGTTCTCTTCCAAGGGGTTTCGTCATCTACAGAAAGGTCTTTTAGTATGGAATCGGAGCTCCAATTGAAAGAGCAAATTAGCAGGGAAATATTTGAATCAGAACTAGCGGAGAAAATTGAAACTCTTGAGCCTGAGAGTAAAAGTATAATTCAAGAAACTTACGAAATCCGAGATGACACCCCTTCAGGGGATGACAAAAGTGAGACTGAAACGACAGAGAAATTGCAAACAGCAATGTATGTCACTGAGGAGAGGCTAGAAGATGTAAGGAACTTGGCCTCTGAATTAGTATCTGATATTGAATCGACGATTGAGAGGAAACTAGAAGCGGAATATCCTAAAGCCTCCGCACCATCCAGTGTGGACATTACAGATGAGGAACTGATGTCAACGGGCGGACTTTCCTCGCCGGAAGCACAGCGGTCTTATAAGGTACGAATTTCTAATTTACTGTATTCAACCTATGAAATTATGAATTTGCTTATTAGGTTGAAACAAAAGTAAAAAGTGTTAAAATATTCAATATTAAACATCCATTGAAAATTCTATGAAAATGAAAGTCAACAATTAAACCCTCGTAATCGTATTATAGAGTAGAAAGGGTAGTTTATGTTCTCCGTATTGAAGCAAATTTGTATTCTAATGTGAACAGTAGTAAAACAGAAATTAAAATTTTTACTTTACCATTTTTTTGGTTTTTGAAAAAGATCAGAAAGAACTCACTATGTATGATATAGGGTAATACGAAAGCAAAACTTTTGTTTTTATCGGATTTGAGTAAAAAGACGAGAACGTCCGCTATACCGCGTCGGGTTTCAAAAATCGTGTTCCAATGAACGAAAATAAAAATCAAAGTCAGGTACTGAGCGGTGATATCAATGAAGCAAGAATTGAAAAACAAAACGCGCTTCATACCCAAAACTAAACTTTTATTCGAATCCGAGTAATTCCATTGAAGGACATTTTCCTTATAAACGAATAAAATCAAGTAAATTCAACTTTTTTTAACAAGATCAGGCTAAAATACTCCAGAACATAAACTATTCTGATCTTATCTTGATCCATTGAGCTTCATGTATTAATTGGACAAATTATTATTTTTATTTGGCCGCGCAGCAGGACAGGAATGACCGGATCGGTAGTGAGTTACCTGCAAGCGGGTTGGCCAGTGGAACTGAAACTGGAACTCCAGAGACGCACGCAGTTCGCTCTTCCTCTTCTGGAGAATTCTTCACAGCTCCTGAAGACAACACCATCAAAAGGAATGACCGAATCGGTAGTGAGTTACCTGCAAGCGGGTTGGCCAGTGGAACTGAAACTGGAACTCCAGAGACGCACGCAGTTCGCTCTTCCTCTTCTGGAGAATTCTTCACGGCTCCTGAAGACAACACCATCAAAAGTTCATCGGATGAACCATCCCGTCCAAAATCATGGGATTCGTCAATCCTTGGTCAAGTTTCCAACAACTTCCCAACCTCGCAGTCTGGAGCTTCGGAATACCAAACTGCGTTAGGTGGTACATCTCATGTATCATCTTCTGAGAGTTACTTAGGTAGCTTGTCTAGTGACGCGTCTGCATCAGGAACACTTGTAGCCTCACAGATTGATCTTGGAGTAGATTTACTTGGCGACGACGATGAGGAATTGTCGCATGCCCAAGTACGAGCTCAAGTATCTGTTGAAGGCAGTGGTGATCAAAATGCGGCAACACGTTCAATATACTGCGAAGTTGGAAGCAGCCAAGGACTTCCTCCGCCAGGCAACTGGACTGCCGGTCACACTTACTTCATCCACTTCTGGGACAACTGTTTGTACACAAGTTGAAACAACTTATGAAGCAAGCGTTAAAGGCGATCCGGAGCACTCTGATAATCAAGATGGTAACATAATGATTTTTGAATCATGCCAGAGAGAAACAGTGGAACCCCCACCACGCCCAGTGAGAACTCATCGACGCTCTGAAAGCCAGTCGTGGGGAGAGTCGCCATTGAAGTATGGAATTGAAGAGAAAATAGAGGAGGAACAATTGAAGGACATTGTTTTCCCTGGTGAGGACGAAGAGATTGACGATCTCTTTGAAGCGTCAGAAGAAATTGACGACCCTATCCAACGACCAATCACACCGGAGCCCCAATTTTCCCCTGACGACCAGCCGAGAAGAATCTACTACCCAGAGTCATCCTTTGAGCACAACATTGAAGGTCTTCTGGATGATGACGTGGATGTAGGTGAGAAAAGTGGAGAGTTTTCGATGGAGTTTGAAAGAGTCATTGCTCCACAAAACAGGCTAGAAGATATTGAGGAAGAAAGCTCGGTGAAAAATTCACCAAAATCAGTAATGAGCCTTGAAATGTGTGCGTCTCTTCCTGAGCTAGAAGAGAGGAATGGAAGTGGCAATGGAAACGGAAATGGATCAGGTAGGCCTGGATCACGTGAATCCTCGTCATCTTTGAAAGAATTTGAAAGACTTGAAGATGCCGTTTTATGTGAGGAAGTTGTGAGGAGGGACGAACCAACTTTATCGGAAATAGAGGAAGGGCATGAATCTCAAGTGTCGGAAATATCGGAAGCGACTGAGCTTTGCGGACAGGATTCAGGTGAGCTGGAGGAGGACAAGTTGAAAAACATGTCTTCACAACAGTATGAAACAGCAGAAGACAATTCACAAATGACTGATAATTCAAGATTTGGCTTTGGATGTGGATCCAATGATGGCCTTTTTCTCTACAACAGTAATGGATATCCAAACTCCTGACACCACTGAAACCAGCCAATTAGACGACTTTCAACTGAGAAGCGAGTTGGTGGCGACAACTGATGCAGACTCCAGCTTGGAGTTTCGGACATCCGAAAAAGTTGGGCTTGATGCGAAAATGACATCAAGTGGGGATTCACTGGATGACCACACAGGGAAAAACTTAATGGAAGTTAGTAGGGACTCTCTAGACTTTGAAAATGAAAAGAAGGATCCATTCCAAATTCCAGAAATGGTTGGATCAACAGACTCGTTAACAAATACTTCGTCTCACCAAGCAGCACATCGACCTGACGAGTTACTACTAGAGCCTGACGTCGCACTGGCGTCTCGTTCTAAAGAGTCTGGCATGTCAGACTCATTGGAACTTCAGGCAGGACACGTGTTTCCATCAACCATGACGGAATCTGCAGATTCTCTGAATGATGGCAAATCAACCGATGAAAGATCATCCGCAGCAGGAGCCGTTGGAGGTGTAATGGTCACCTCTTCAGACTCGTTAGAGGGACAAACCATGGATCCATCTGCATCTTCAAATACTAGCACTGCTGGTGACGCCGCCATGTGGTCCAGTATCGGAGGAGGATCAGCGTCTACTCTCGTATCCAGTCAAGAGGATTTAACTCTCGAAAATCAATAATTTCTAGCCCTTAATGCTTGAAATAAGGTGTCTATTTTAATTGTAACATTTAACACGCATTTATATGCAACAAAGGAAGAGATTTTGTTTTTTTATACATAACTCAATGTCTTTCATATTTCAGTTCTGTATATATTTTCAAAAATTATATTTTGACATTGTATTTTGTTGTGGACAAACATTAGAAAGACGGATTTGTACATGAATCCACACTCATTTATCGTATTCGTCTGAACTCATATACGCCTTCGTCAACACGTACACACATTTTATCATTTATAGAAAAACCTCACACAATGTGTTCCTTAGGATGATTTCATCCAGTCTAGTGTTTCTCGAAAGAATCAGAGAAAGTTGTGTTAAGTTATATACATAACTTCATTAGCTAGATCCTACAGTATAGATTTACCATTTCGCGAAAAAATTGGCAAAAATAATATATAGTATCATAACTTGTTTACTAACTCATAGATTGTTTACTTCCACAAATGCATCATTCTACGGAAGGAAAAATGGAAATCGAGAATGATTCGCCAAACGTAGCGCAAACATTTAACTGTAGCATTTCCAACGATAGCTTAATCTAGTAACATAATGTAGGCAATTTTATCCACGCACACACTTAGAATTTAAATGCTGACCGTTGCAATCAACGCATTTACACCACTAAAATTATGCCTGACAGTGTAGTTATATTGAAAATTCAGACCAGTTTGTTCATTTACAATTGCATTGATTTTCCAGTTGGATTGACAATTTTCTGTTGTAATCTTTTTGTTGGATTAAGTATTTTTGTTGAAAATTGATTTGGTTTTAACGTTGATAGTTGATAGCTTTACCGTTTGCTTTTGAATAATATTGTTTTCTTGCTTGAATATAAAGTTCAGGAAAATGTACTAATTGTGAACTTGTAATTATCCGCTTAACAGGGGCAAGCTCGCCACTTGATTCTTCAATTCGTCAAATAGCTGCCCAGTTGGAACGTGCTGTGTCTCCTGACATTCCTTCATCGTCATCCAGGGAGGACTAAACGGTTCAATCTAGATTTACAACGTTTCAGCAGCTATGAAAATTCACATACAGCAATGAGGACACTTACGCAGGAGAAAGCTAAAAAATAAGATGTAAATCAAAATAAAATATAGAACTGCTTCCTAATTCAAACAAAGACAGTATAGCATCACTTTCAAGATTACATTGAAAATATCACAAGATAAACCTTTGAAGAGTACCCCCAGTTGAAGAAAACGGGTGGACAGAAAAAAAAATTCAAGTAAAAGTAAAAAAAATCTCTTGTTAAATTGGTTTGTGACAAAATATGTGTAAAACGTATAAATATATTTAAAACAAGGATTTGTTGTATGGTGGCAGTCTGGTGAATAGAATCAAGAGAGGCAATTCGTTAACATGAAACATACTTTGGGTTCTTGAGTAACTGCTTCCTAATTCAAACAAAGACAGTATAGCATCACTTTCAAGATTACATTGAAAATATCACAAGATAAACCTTTGAAGAGTACCCCCAGTTGAAGAAAACGGGTGGACAGAATAAAAAATTCAAGTAAAAGTAAAAAAAATCTCTTGTTAAATTGGTTTGTGACAAAATATTATGCTACAACTTGTGTAAAACGTATAAATATATTTAAAACAAGGATTTGTTGTATGGTGGCAGTCTGGTGAATAGAATCAAGAGAGGCAATTCGTTAACATGAAACATACTTTGGGTTCTTGAGTACCTTCTGTGTAGATTTAGAAATCTGGTATATACTGATGATTTTAATTGACAGGTTCTATGTATGTCTTTCTCTCTACATTATGTTATCTCTTTCTGCTAACGTTTGTAACTACGTGGGAATGTCAGTCTTAGTGAATTTTTAGTTTTGATCATTTTCAACCGTTTTGTTTCGGTACATATGAAATTTTAACTTATTTGAACATTTTGTTTATTGTACCTTTTGAGACAGTAGGACATATACTCTAATAATTCAATGTTGTTAGTTTTATTGTAAAAGTCAGCAGAAATCCTATGACCTTCCCATATATAAGTAAACTGATTGTGAGGAATTCAGAAAAGCGAAAATCTAGCAAACAAATCTCTACTGCACTTGTACATTTTGCAATGGTTGCTAACAAAGTCTTCTTTCTTATTATAATAAAAAAATATGCTTCTGCTGTGTAAAAATTGATGAAGAGGCGTACCTAGACTGTAAATATTTGTCTTGAATGAGCAAATAAGGAAATATATTGCAAGAAAAATATATACATGCGTATATTCTACGTTTAGAATTAATATGATAAAATTTAATAATAGAGTTTTCAAAAAAGGAAAATGTTATAAGGATTTTTAGATTAACTTTGAGGAGTAATAACTTTTTACAAACATTATAAAAAGCAAGAAAATATACGAAAAAAATACACCGTGACTGTCACGGGCTTAATAGGTAAAAATGGACGGGAATTGATATGCATTTGATTCAATGAATGTACAGCAACTTCGCTATTTCGCGTATAATTCAAGCTTTTAAATTGTGTATGTCAAAAAAAGCTTCCTTTTCTATACTCGCTGTTATTGTTTTGCTGGGAATCTGGAATCGGCTACATTCAATGTTCTTCAAAACTTCAAACTAAATGTATAAACCAGAAAAACCTTTTAGCGAATGATAAAGGGATCCAACTCGAGATGCTGATGTTAGCAGCTTATTATGCAAAAAATGCAACTCGATGAAAAATGTACCATAGGAGTAACATGATAACCATGTATAATAATGTTCTAATTATAATTTTAAACTGAATGTATCTACCCTCATGCACAGTAAATAATATTAAAAGATTTGGCTTCGAAAAAAAATCGGTTTTCTTCAATTCATTACTGCATCAAAATATCCACTTCAATTTTACACAAACAATGGACAACGATAAAACTTCAGCATTTTTATTAAGATTATTTCTTGTTTAATAGAGCATTAACAATTATTATACGTAACATATGTATTATAGTCATAGTCATCTACACAGTGAAAACTACAGATTCGCAACAGTTTTAGTGTAATTTTGTATAGTTTATCATTTCAGCTTTGCACACACTATCTTTCAGCAGTTCTTTAGTTACCATATTTTTATTGTTCGGCCATTTTGTTTCTCCTAACTTAAACCTGTTTTACAGACTATCAAGCTATTACAGACTATGGAGTAGATTTTAAAATTATAGCACAGACATACGCGACACAGGTAGCAAGGTAAGGTGCTATAGTTGCAATTTGCAATCGTTCAGATAAATTACTCCCATTAAAACCTGAACAATCTTGGGAGAGGTTCTCTTGACATGTATTTTGCATGACATGAATAATAGCATTTGGACTCAACATTAATTACGTTGTTGGTGGTCGTATTTCCATAAACTGATTTTTCTCGACTTCTTGCCATTTTTGAGTCTGAGCTTGATACTTAAGACGTTTTTGCATACCGATTGTTTAAGTCTTTGGATTCAGGAGGACTAAAGCGTGATTTATGTCATAGCTGCCTGACCTGGAAACTTCCATGGGGATATTCAGGGGATATTTTAAAGCACTTTATCTCTACCCCAGAAACGAACTAAGTTTATATATGCCAGTCACGTCGAAACGTAACGCACACATAGCGTTATCAGGTTATCACTATTTATATTTCAAAAGACAATTATTCATTTGGCTTTATACACATCCCTAAACATTTATATAAACGCGATTCGGAGTACTAGACCACTTGGCGCCTTTAAATCAACTAACCAATATAATAGAGGTTGGAATTTACAAATGTGCACATTAAATCCTCCGTTGTAAATTACGTCTCCCAGCTTGTATTTTAAATTTACCATTAAAATTATTTTATAAGCGTACCAGGATAATATACTGGCAAAAGTTTTACTCAACTGTTACATTTATCATTTTATTTTCTATTAATGGAATACGGCTTAGTAATAAGTAGTATTATCTTTTCAATCAATTTGTGATACAAGCTAATTCATACTTTTACCCACGTTCAATGTCGTGCACCGATACATTTGCACCAAAATACATATGCATAATATATATACTAGCTTATTACATCTTTTCATACTTTAATGTCATTCGTGTGCTCGATTCATTGTGTGGTTCGTTAATTAATCACGTTTACATTTCGGCAATTTCTTTGTTGGTAATTTTCATAAGCGCAAATATCACGAAAGCCTATAGTTTCTACAATATTTCCATGAAGCGTAGACTCTTCATATGTTTATAATTCCTCATGCAACTGAGGCAAAGTCACAGATTTGTTTTTGAATTAGCAACTTGCACTGAAGCCTTGCACCTGTATGCGCATCGCATACAAAATTCGTGCACATTTTGTCAAATTTTCTCCTTTGTCGGCTTAAACTAATATAACACTGAACTGTACAGTTGACAGTGGTACATTTCACAAGATCGATACAGCATCAGAACTTAAATCAAAACCATTCATAAATTGGTTCATATTCAAATCAGATTATAATTTCTATTCATCATTCTATTCGCCCATGTCATACATTGAAGACTATCAATGCTAAGAAAATCACTTCTAGTTGTATTATATAACTTTAAACAGGCTAAAAGAAAGTAAATTGGTGCTGGCTATCGCACATACCAAATTAATGACTTATAGATGTAACATTTAAGTGGCATACATCTACAAGATACGGATCTGATTGTATGTGCAAAATTTTCCTGAGAAAGCAGAGACATCGAAAACAATCCTTTCTACTTTCACGATGACGACGCGGCTTGTCCTATACTGCTCATTGTGTGTTCATGGCGTACTTCCATATAGTCTGGGTTGTGAGTAACTTCTTTGATCATATCCTTCAGCAGAGTGTATCGAATGATAATTGGATAGTATTTTGATGACGTATATTCGTTCTAAAAACAAAAAAAGCACAAAACCGTTAGTCCACGCAACTTATGATCAACTATTCTACCGCTCTGATTGAGATTCAAACGTTTCTTTCCAATATTTGTATTAGTTCATTAAAAGAATGATATGACACGGAAAAATATGCAGCTTTTAAATCTTCAAATTCAATTTAAGACAGCGAACATAGCCTCCACAATGTATTTTTAATAATTCTATACGTAGTAACTACTGACTACGAAAACCGACTACTTTTAGATATACAACGTTCTGTTTGGAAGGAAATACCTGTTACAACGCAACATCAAAAAGAGGAGAAACTAAACAATCGTCAGTAGACGGTAGACGTGACATATATATGTCTACGATGCCTACAGTAATGTTCCTACTCCACTACCAAATATCAATCTATGTTCATAAGGCAACGAAACATTTATAGAAACTGCCTAATGTGTCTTAAATTGGTATGTCATATGTGTAACGTTACGCAATCAATTTTCAAGAATATTAATCACCAAGCGACACGTAAACAATCATTGAGCCTAATTACTACAATATTTGCACTGTACGATATAATAAATAAATTACGAAACTCACCGTTAGCTCTTTTATCAAATTCCGTAGCCCCGTGTATCGCTTAAGAAGACGGTAGAGGTCATTAATTAATTGAGTATTCTCGGCCTCTATTTGAGTAGATGTCATGTCTGCAGAGCAAATAAAATATTAAACATATATGAATATTAGTAATGTATTATAGGTGGAATGCTCCAGTAGCTTTTATCCAAGAGACTATTTTTTCGACAACTTCGTACAAATGACATTTTCAGCTTGATTAAATTTACGATACGTTGCCAAAATTCTAATATGTTGGTATGAATGTCTAAATTATTATCTAATGCCTACTATCATTCACACAACGGAAAGCTCCATGGACTATCACCGAAAAGTTGTGTCGATCAAAATAATGTAATGCAGTGTAACAAAATGAAAGCCTTACACCTTTTATAAACCCATTCTTTACCAATTTAATCAAACTGAAAGGTTTCGAGTGTTTCTACTTGGCACTGTCTGTTCCACTAAAATAACAGTTGCACTTACAATTGCTATTTATTTGATATCATTTACCATTATCTTTTCCCATCCTAAACAGCTATATATGAGAACGTTACGGTCTGTTTAGAGGTGATTACCAAAGAATACTGGTAACCAAACCGTCATAAATTACATATTACTACCAACATGTCTAGCCATGAACTGTCTTATGTTTGACTTTGTCCAATTGGAATTATTGAGCATTCTGGCATTAAAACATTGAAATTGGTATATCGACACACTACTTATTACAACTACACACTACACACGAGTTTGCGCAAAATAGTATTAGATTGTTTAAAACTTTTAATGTGATTCATGTACCTTCCAGTCTTTCTTTTTCTTCATGAAGTCGGTCTTCGTTATCGGCTGCAGCCTTTTCTATTTGCTTTAGTTGCACTTTCTCCAGTGATGAGCAGGCTCGAAGTACATAACTCCCAACAGGTTCAGCTTTCTCCTGCTTTGGAACGTCCAGCAGCGTCCAATATTGAGTTTCAAGCCTCACTACTTCCTATGTATAATATATATGGAACAACGTATCAAGTTACGGATACATAAATTATAAATTCATTCCGTAATCAAGCATTGAAGAGCTGTGAAAGCTGAGGTGCTGAAGTATCATATTATTAGATTTTTATCTGATGAATAAATACTTCAGTACTCATTGTATAAAAAGTTTTCAAAAGCATGACAAATTGAGAAAAGCCACAAAATAGAAGACACTTACAAAAACAGGTTCAAAGTTACCACATCTTACACACGAGCACCACAGGTGAGGAAACCATTATGAAGAAGCGTACTTAATAATACATGGAAATTAAGCTATGGAGACATTAAAGCAGAGACGGATGAATGAACCATTACGTATGTACATTAGTCACCCCCAAGTGAACTGCTATTTTACACGCAAAGCGTAAACTGTGAAGAGGAAACTCAAAGAGGAGGGTAATGAAACAGCGAGAAATATTAAATACATGAATCCCAATTTTGTTATGCAAGACACGTTTAAGTATTGACATTATTCAATGGGAAGTGGAACAATCTAATTTATTTTTTTTCTTCGTATTTGTGGAGAACCTCAAAGGCTCTGATGACACTTCCAAACTGGTAACTTGTATGTTATACTACTTTCTCTACTTTAAAGACCCTTTAAAGATGGGTATGCCTCAAAAGGAAGCTAGGAAGGGAGGAAGCAACGAACAGTATTAAATTAGTTCGATGAGGAGCATTTATGTAGATATCATGTATTTCTTCAAACTAACAAAGTTTTCGTTAAAAACGATTCAGATAATGATGATTTTGAATCAGACGGCCTATAATTGTCCAATTAACTTGTGCTATTTCTATAATGTCAAATCGCGGGTCAAATCAAATTTTGTGTCTACATCTGGGGACGCTTTGTGTACGCAACAACGCTACATGGGGGAACAATTATATTTATATTTTATACCCGTATCAACAATCATGATCCAGCCCAATGAAAAACTGCCCCAGATGCTAGAAATTAATCCCGACACACGCATGCAACAAGTTTATCATGAGATAAACAAACTTTGCCATAGGTCAATTATATTAATTTCAGACAGAAATACATCAAAATGTATGAACACCGATGTCGTATATAAAATCA